>JAJPUD010036070.1:0-10029 GCA_023553655.1 Myrmecobius fasciatus
AGGAAAGGAAGGGAGAAAGGCAGGGAGGAAGGGAGGCAAAGGAAAGGAAGGAAGAAAGCAAGTTGACAGAAACCCTTTAGGGCATTCCTATAATAAGAGGTAAATAAACTTTCTTTTACTTACCTATAACAAATAGGATTTTAATTTGAGCTGGAGAAAGGTGTGTATGGTTTGACTTCCAGTGCCTGGGTTTAGTGGTTGTGAGACTCCTCCCAGTAATCCACACCCATAACAGTTACAAACCACAATAATAAAACTGAATTTCTCACTGACTGAGTCAACAGAGAATCAGTGAGGGGGCAGCTCTAGACCCAAGGGATTCCGAAGCCCAGTTGGGATCCCACTTCCTTCTCTTCAGTTGGGCTTTATGTTCCAGTTATAACTGGCCTTCTCATTATCCCCCAATTCACCACAGTCCGTTTCCCGACTTTTTGCCTTTCCACCGGAGGAATAACCCTTCCCCACACCCCACCGTTCTCCTGTATGTTTTTCTCTGAATCCCTAACTCCTTCTAGGATCTTTGAGGCTCGAATTCTGCGTCCTACAAGGATCTTTCCAGATCCCCCCAGTTTTTAATGTTTGGCCCAACGAAACTTGTTTTTTCTTTATTTCGTACTTATCTCGTATTGACAGTTTTCTATCCAGAGGCAGGTAAGTCTCTTGAGGGCAGGGATTGTTTGGTTTTATTTTATCTCTTTATTTCCCAACTCCTAGCACAGCGCCTGGCACAGCGCAGCAATCTAACAGGTTTGTTGAATGGGAACGAACTGGATCGCTGTTGGTCAACTTCCAGCTCCCACCCAGGGCACGGCGGGAGAGTGGTCAGTTCAGTGGATGGTATCCAAAGAGCTTGAAGTCGAGGAAGTAGAGGCTGTAGAGGTCACTCAGCTGTTCCGGGCTGAGCTGACGAAGGTAGTGGCGGGTGAGCAAGAGGTCCGTGCGCCTCTCACTCTGGTGCGCCTTGATGGAGGGGAAGAGCCACTGGATGGGGATTCCCAGGAAGTTCAGCGCGTGCCCCGCCTCCGAGCTCAAGCTCTCATGCCGGATCAGCTCTCCATACATAGCGCACGCTGCAGGGCGAGCAGAGCAGCTCTATGGGCTTCCAGGGGACATCCAGCTTGGCTGGCGCCTGCCGCAGCACGAACGTCACGAACTCTGGGAAGGTGAGGTTGCGCCGGTTCTCCAGGTCCCGGGACCCGCGGATGGCGGTGCGCATTCTGGCTGCCAGGTGCTTGCAGTAGGGCTCCGAGTGCAGCAGCTTGTCTCGGTAGGCGGAGACGAGGCACTCCAGCGGGTGGCGGGTGACCAGTACCAGGGTGTAGTTCTTCAGCATCTGGTCGCACTCGAGAGGCTGGAAGGCGCTGAGCCGCTGCAGGAGGCGCGTGTGGTGCAGGCTGTGGGACCCCACCTCGGCCGGGTCCCAGCCGCTCAAGTTGAGGGTGAGCAGCAGCAGCACACGCCTCCAGTTGGAACAGCCCGCCTTGCGCACCTCGCAGAACAGCAGGCGGTGGTTGGGCTCCACCAACAGCTGCCGGGCTACTTGCTTGGGCAAGGGGAGGCTGCCGGACTTCCAGAGGCCATGCTTCTTGCAGGCGGAGCTGCTGGGTGCGCTGCCAGGAGCCGTCGGTGTCTGGGCGGAGAGGAAAAGGGGCATCAGGGGGCGCAATGGAGAGAGCCCAGCACTGGAGTCGAGAATTCTTTTGTTGACCTGAACCGTCGGGGCGACTCCGGACAAGTCACTTAACTAATTTTTTGGAGATCACAAGCAGTTATAATTTAGTCCCAAAAAATAAGTTGGTTAATCGAAGGGGTTTCCTTACAAAGAGTTCTGCTACCGACCATTGGCAATATCACCACCGACACTCCACCAAAGAAATGTGGCTATATAGCTGATTGGGCCTTTCTTTCCCTCCACCACGCCTTTGCCTGAGTTGCTTACCAGTTTGGGGGGCCTCCAGCTGGCCGTAATAGATCCAGAGCAACAGGAGACACAAGCCAAAAAGAAAGTACAATTGGCCCGTCCTGGTTTTCAGGAGCTCTAGGGAGTCTACAGGTTGGAATTGGAAGGAACAGACTTGGAGAGTCAGCCCCATGCATTCTCCTTCCTTCCCTACTGGCACAGGGCTGCAGGGATTCCAAGGCCTCTATCCTGGCTCTTACTTTTCTTCCCCATTGTTTCTGCAACTCCCTAGTGCCCCTGAGTTTCTGCCAATCAACTCAGGCTGATATCCAGAAGCTTGTTTCTTTTGGAGTAGGCGGCAGGACCAGTTCATTACATTTGGAACTGGAAAGAGCTTTATCAAGTTCAATTTTCCTCATTTTATCGATAAGGAAATTGAGGTTCAGGTTGTAGACTTACCTGAGGTGCCATAGGGAGGAAATAGTAGATCTGGCATTTGAACCCAAACGATTGTGATTACAAATCCGCCTCGACACAGATGCCACTAGTAGGTGCTCCTTGCCTGGTCCAGGCCACTTGCCCTGTTTTTCTGAGGGTTGGAGCTGTGCGATGGTTCAAAATAGATGTAATCCATCACTTTCTGTTGTCCCTCCTTTTGTCCCTCCTTCCCAAGAATCCCACTCCACAACTACAGCTAAATCAAGTGGTTCCATTTAAAGTCTTGTCTATAGGAGCAGAGGGGAATTATGATGTAATTTTCTATCTTTTAATATAATGGGGGTAATAAGGTGGCTCAGTGTTTGCTATGCATGTAATAAATATGATGGACTGGGGGAAGATAATCGACTAATAGCTGACATTTACAGAGCTCTCTAAGCTATTTGACAGCATCTCATTTCATTCCCACCACAGTTCTGGAAGGTAAGAGGTAAGTCCTACTGTTGTCCCCATTTAAAGATGAGCAATCTGAGATAGACTTGATTGGGGGGGGAGTCAAAAAATTACCCAGAATCATTCATTAATAGGTTTATTATCCTGAGAGTTCACTTCTTTATGGGGAGGGGGAGGAATTGAGGGTAGGGTCCTTAGGCAGTAGAGTTTTGGTGGGAGGGGATGAATTATAAAGGGGACAACCTCAAACTGTGGCTGCCAAGACAACCTGTGATTACAGATTCTGATGCTTTCTAAAATTATCGTATTCATTTTCTCTCTCCCTTTCTCTATCTCATTGTTTCTGTTTGTCTCTCCTTTTCTTCTCTCTTTTTCTCTGGCTTCTCTTTCTCTCTTCTACCCCTTTCTTTCCTCTCCTTTGTCCCCTCCCTTTTCTCTCCTCTTTTTCTCTTCTCCTCCCTTTCCTATCCTCTTCTCCCCTCCCTCTTCCCTCCTTTCTTCTCTTTTCTCCTTCTCTATCTTCTTTTCCCCTCCCTCTTTTTTCTCCTTTTCTTCCCCTGCTTTCTATTTTCTCCATTCCTCTCCTGCTTCCCCCTCCTCTCCTTTCTCCAATTTGTTCTATGTCTTTGTCTTTTTCTCTGTCTCTTATCCCATTGATTTGAAAATAGGAGGAACTTTTAGACCACCCTCAGCCCTGAAGGAATAGAGAATAGAGTCCCTTAGAGGTTAGGTGTGTCAGCAGCAGCTGGAGGTGCCCCATCCATTCCAATCCAACCTGCCTAGATTAATGAGTCAACAAACATTTATGAATGCAGCCAGGCTCAGCCCTGTTCCCCAGGAATACAAATAAATCGCAAAACCCAAACCACTTACTACATGCTAGATTTTGGAGCTATAAAGTCCAAAGGAAGAAGAGTACCTTTCCTCAAAGGGCTGACATTTTACTTGCAGCTGGCTCACAGACATCTCTGAATCACTTCACCTCTGAGAATGAGTAAACACTGGGCACAGGGACCAGGACTGTTGTTGCTGGGCCCTTTCTACCTGGCAGAATCGGGTTGCTGGTTCCACTCTGCTTTCAGCTCACCTTATTCTTGGCCAGCTTGACAGCCAGGTCCTCCAGGCTGCTGGGGTTGACTTTGGGACTTAGTTATTGGTCCAGGGCCCAGCTGTAGGACAGAGCCAGCCTTGCAGTGGTGGCTGGGTGAAACTCCTCCAGCCTTCTGGGTTTCAGCCTAAGGGCTTAATTAACCTTCCTTCCCATAAGTGACCTCCTTACCGTGTTCCCCAGGGGTGGCTCAGTCTAGGCAATGCCAGAAGGAGGTCAAAATAGCCTTAGCCTGGGCAGGATCATAAGCAGGATGGGACTGGGGTGTGACCCAGGCTTTTATAGAGAGGTGGCGGGGGGGGGGGGGGGGGGGAGGGGGGGGGGGTGGTGGTGGTGAGGGAGGGGGTATCTTCAGGCCCCAGGGTGGATGAGGAAGGACAGGGTGGGGAGACTGAGGAAGGTGGTTCAGGAGAGGGCAAAGGAGTGAGATTTTGGACCAGAGGAGGATGAAGGTTAAGGGGTGTGGGGGAAGAGAACAGGATGCTCCTCTCCCAGCTCAGCTAAACAAAGCTGGACTTTCCCATCCCCCCTCTCCCAAGTGTTTTTGCCCCAGGTGGAAACAAAAAAGCCAGGTCACAGTTCTAGGTTCAGGTATCCTCAGGTTTCCAAGTTTCTAGAGCTTTTCTGAGTCTCACCTGGAATGAAGTCTGAGTAGCCTGGGAGAGCTCTCAAGGGCAGAGGCGAGGAAGCTCTTGGATGGGGCTGGTGAGTGGAAGGGACTGAGGCTTCCTTTCAAAAAGGAAGCATGGCCTGGGAGTGTGAAGGAAGGTCTGGGAGAGATCCTGGATGGCCTAAGCCGGCCAAGCCCGCCTTCCCCAGCCAAGGGTTCGGCCCCAAGCTCCCCCTTCCCCCACGCTGGGTCTGCCAGCACCTGGCAGGGGCACTGCTCTGCCCTCTGGAGCAAAATGCTCAGCCTTGCCAGTCCAAGCTGCCTGGGTGTGAAAGCAAACTTCTTTGTTTCTTGTCTCCTAGAGCTTCCCTGCCCCCCTCTCCCTCCCAGATATAACTGCTCCAGCTACTCCTTAGAGATTACCTAGCCTATTTCTTTTATAGAAGTAGTGAAGAGGGGTAGCCTGAGGTACTGGTGGGGGGGACCTGCCTTCCACTCCCTCCTTGGCCACCAGGGTGCTCTGTGACCCTTGACGCCTTCAGTTAATTTCCCCTCTATAAAAACTGAGGGGAGTGGGCTTGGAAGTTAACCTGAAGGTTTATTCCAGCTGCAGATCCGTGAACCTGTAGCCCTGAGAGCTGCCCCAAGTCGCAGCAAGGGGTATAACCACATGGCATCTGAATCCAGCCCCAGCGCCTTCCACTACCACTGCACTGGCCTTCTCAGCCCGGACCCCCCTGGATTCCCAGCACCCCCGGCCGCTGGAGATGTGGGAGTAAACCAAATGAAACCTGAGTTCTAGCTAGGGCTGTGACCAGAATCTGTGTCCCTGGGCAAGCCACTTCTCTGGAACTCAGTGTACTTATTTTCAGATAAGTGAACCCCCAAATGCCCCAAATCTAGAAAGGGTGGACTAGATGGTCTCTGGGGCTTTCATCTATTAGCCTATTCAGAGATGTTCAGCCCAACATTCCCTCCCCCCTTCTGCCACCACTTTTAGCTCCCTTCAGATCCTCAGTCTGTGTTCAGCTGCTCATCCAGAGGATTCTCCTCAGCTTTTGGTACCTTTCTACCTGTCCTTGCAGGCCTATTCTTATCAGGGAATTTTCTTTTTTGGGGAGAGGGGGGGAATTTTTCATTTTTAACTTTGCTTTTGCTGCTATTTTCTTCCTTTTCCACTTAGCCTTAGGACCTTGGATATGACTGCTTTTTCTTTCCCAGCTGGGGGCTGCAACATAGGCTGTCTCTGGTCTATCCAGAAGGTCCCAGACAGAATTAGTGTTACCCCCTTTCATCTAGGTTGCCAGAATGCATGTTGTTTATACCTGGTCCTAATCTTGGGGTCCTGCCTGGCTCCCTCCTGACCCTGAGGAGCTTCCTCTTTACCCCCCTGCACCCCACCCCAGCCTCAAATCAGATTCGGTCCAACCTGACCTTGGGAACATCTAGATTCCCAGCTACAAACAATGCTTGGGAAAAGCACCCTGCTGCTGCCAGCTCTGCCAACAGGGCAGTGCCCATTTCTGAGGCAAGCCCTTCCAGGAGAAGGATGGACCTCCTTATCCCATTTGGGCTGAGGGAGTGAAAATCAAATGGGAAGAGGGTAGGGATGAATCAATGCAAGGCCCAACATATTCTTAAGCCAATTTGGACTGTATTGGGGGGGAGGGAGAGTGTTAGTAAGTAGGCAGGGAGAGAGTCCTCCAAAGAAGAAGGCGGAGTTTCAGGACTTCAGACAAATGTTTTAGCTCTTTTTGGAGCAAGGTGGTAAAGGACCAGATAGGTCTGGTAGCTGATGTGTCAGACCAGAATAAGGATTCCCTCCCCAGGACATGATGCACTCTGGGAACTACCCCCCACCCCCAAACAAAACAAAACAAAAAACTGGATACCAAGAAAATCATCAAAACTTCCGTGTAGCTTAAGGCCATAGGAACAATACTAAGGAATAAGGTCCTGCCTGCCACTGTGTCCCTAAGCATCTCTTCTCCCCAAGGCTGCTATGCAGACTTTCCCCTTCTCTTCCCTGGATCAATTTTAAGTGAATTCTGTACAACTGTGCCAGGTTCATCCCAGCCCGACAACGGGTTTGGGTCTCAGAACCAGCGACTGGCCCTTCCCCCTAAGGGCTTTGGCACAAGTTAACAATCTATAGACACTCTGCATCCCGTGCTCGGCTCAGCTGAAGGCTGGAAGGGTGGTCCTCCTCCAAATGGAGGCTCTGCAATTGAAGGGCCGGTAGAACTGGAGACAGCAATGATGCCAACTTACTGGTACCTAAGGCAGACAATAACTTGAGCTGAGGGCAAGCTGCCATGAGGCCTCGACTTTCAGCCCGGTGAGAGGGGGCCGGGGGTATCACTTCCGTTAAATGTAAGTGGGGAAGAAAGCAGCAATACATTCCCTCCCACCATCCTGAGTAGCCTCAGCAGACTATGAGGTGGCATATGACTGTTTTTTAAAGTCAACTTGTTTCCTTAGTGTCTTGAGGGTAATGAAAGGGTGTGGGAAGTGGGTCTTGGGAAACCAGGTGAAAGATTAAAAAACAGGAAAGCTTCTGAGTCCCTCATCTTTGGCCCAAGAGGTAAAGTGAGGTAAGAGGAAAAAAGGGAGATCAATTCTTAGGCTTTTAGGACACAGCCCCGTGACAGACTTTGCCACTTGGGATGCAATCACTGGATTAAATCTGGTCCCCCTTTTTAAAACAGGGCATAAAGTTTATTTACAGATATCTGTACAGTTTGAGTGACAAGTCAGGACTCCACACAAACAAAAGCAAATAAAACCATCCCTTCTGAAGGGAAACGAGGCTTTACCCCACACCTGTCAGAAGAGGAAAAGCAAGACCGACAGACATTCAGATCTATACATTATGAGCTCAGCATATGGACAGAAGGGAAGGTGTTACCTTTCCTGGAAGAAACAGAACATTTGTGTAAACCAGCCCCATAGCCACCGTTCCCACTGTCTCGGAAGCACCACAGTACAAGGCAAGCTGGACTCTGGCTTCTCACTCTGGGCGCCTGACCACTGCGCACAGCCCCAGAGACTTTGTGACAAAACCAGCTTTTGGAAGCCAGCGTTCCATGGCTTCGCACCATCCTGGAGGATTAGCAGTCTTGGGGAGAGGCCAGACCACAGGTGGGCTATTCAGGTGATGAGTGGAGGTCACCCTTGAGTCTTCTTTGGTTGTTTTTTTCCTAACTACATTGCAGTCAGTCCAAATGAGAGCCCCTCTGTGCTTCAGGGTCTCAGGCTGAAGGTTTCATCTGTCCTATGTGGGGAGGTGGTGGCAAACCAGCTTACTGTGATGCAAATAGTGACTATTTTTAAATACAAATTTTATTACACAGCTGTAACATCATCGGCGCGCTTCTCCAAATCCAAATGTTGCTAAATACAGATCTACATGGTGGATCAAAATGACTCCAGCAATTCTGGTTGATTCTGTAAATTCACTTCTTTTAAAAACAAAAACAAAAAGTCCAAGTACATAGTTATATGAGAGGTCCCAGTGGCCCCAGTGACTCAGGCACAGAGTCCAGAAAATGTTTAACAGTCTGTGATTCCATATTTACACAATAGTCCACAAAGGGTTTCAGTCAATGGACTATTCAAGTAAATAAGGTTTTTTTTTTTTTTTTTTTTTTTTTTTAATATGCCCATCAATTCTCCTTCACACAATGGAGCAGAGCTGTGGCTGCTGCAGTCCTGCTTTACATTGTACACAATCGCAATGGACTCTTTAAAATTATCCTCTGCTTATTTTTTTTTAAAGGAAAAAAGTAAACTTAAGTTAAAACAACACTGAGGATCTGATAAACTCAGGAAAGCTATCCATTTCATTTCTGAGATTAAATACAACTTAACCCTGATCTTTTCTTCATCCCCCCTTCCCCAACTCCCTCTCATCAGGGGCTAGAGAGTTGCAAAGCATTAAGTCCATTTCCCCTTCCCTCCAAAGAAATCATCAAGCCCTCAGCTGTTCCTTTAGCTTAGTTCTTGGTTTAGTATATTTAGTTGTACCTTGTTCTGAAAAGATTTGTTAAATGTCACTTTTATTTACATTTGGAGCTTTACACCTGAGAATGATTATCAAGCAGTCAGCTTATCTCTTTTCAAACATTCCATGACACACATACACATATACACACACACACCCCCCTTTGTGCTGGCATTACATTAGCTGCACCAACTATATAAAGATTATACACACATGTGATATATATCCCAGACACACACATATGTGCACATATATATGCATGTATATATACCCACATATAACGATATATCTGATATACATCATTTATGTATAGCTCTATATGCATACATACAACTGCACATGCTTGTAACATTTTCAATTTGCCTTTTTTGTGTCCTTTCTTTTCACTCACATTAAACAATCTCTTTTTAAAAAGCTAACTTCAGAAGTGCTCAGAAAGCGAAACAATTTCTAGGAGCTTAGGGTTCCAGGGCATAGAAAGAGCAGCCACATGCATGGGGCTGAGGGCAGACACCACACTGTAGCAGGGAAGCACTTCCTGCCTCCATGGACCAGTGAGGAGTTAGGTCTCACTGCCCTCCCTTGAACCCTGGCTCTGGACTGTGTCCCCCCCCCCCCCCCCCCAACTCCTCCCATCCACTGGGTAGGGACTTTACTGGGGAGTTTTTCTGAGTTCATAGAGGTGAAAGGGAATCAGGGAGGGAGTCACACAGCTATAGTAGCCAGGCCTGTTTAATAAGAATCACATTTAATAAGTTTCTTTCTTGTAGTTTCAGATGCTCAAATACAGCTGATAGAAATTTGAAACAGCCGTAGAGAACCATAACAGACTGATACAAAGAGTACTGCATCTTAAAAATGATAAAAAAAAACACCTGGAAAAAAATCCACACACACACATATGCACACACATACATACAGACACACAGATACACACAGACACACACCTCCCTCTTAAAATGTACACTTTTTGGAAACTAAACCAGTTTTCAAAAACTCCCTTCTGCAGAGGTGGAGAAAGAGGAAAAAGATGTAGAGGAGAGAAGGAAGACTGCAGGTGACCAGTCCCCATCCCTGCCACAAGGGCCAGGTGCTAGAGCTTGATGGCCATGCCCAAGGTGATACAGGGAGAAGCTTGCCCGGGGCTGCTGCCACCCCCACAGGCTCTGGCAGGAAGCCTGACTCTGCTATAATACTGAACATAGGCAGAGTGGCCCGACCAACTGTGGTGATGACAAAATAAAAAAAGCAAAATGCAAACTGAAAGACATGGATAAAACCCAAGAGAGCTAGACTCCACACAGGTGTGGGGCAGCAGGAGGGGAGGAAGAGTGGGCGGATGAGGGAGATCTATACAGTAAATGGTTTTATGTTACAGATGACTGGCAGTTTAAAGAGTCTCTTCCCAGCACCCCTGCTGCTCCAGCCCAAAGAGGGCAAACCAAGGGAGAAGAGAAGAGGAACATCATTATGGTGCATGCAGGGTCCGAAGCAGCAGGCTGGGCTGGCTCAAATAA
>JAJPUD010036071.1:0-10029 GCA_023553655.1 Myrmecobius fasciatus
AGGAAAGGAAGGGAGAAAGGCAGGGAGGAAGGGAGGCAAAGGAAAGGAAGGAAGAAAGCAAGTTGACAGAAACCCTTTAGGGCATTCCTATAATAAGAGGTAAATAAACTTTCTTTTACTTACCTATAACAAATAGGATTTTAATTTGGGCTGGAGAAAGGTGTGTATGGTTTGACTTCCAGTGCCTGGGTTTAGTGGTTGTGAGACTCCTCCCAGTAATCCACACCCATAACAGTTACAAACCACAATAATAAAACTGAATTTCTCACTGACTGAGTCAACAGAGAATCAGTGAGGGGGCAGCTCTAGACCCAAGGGATTCCGAAGCCCAGTTGGGATCCCACTTCCTTCTCTTCAGTTGGGCTTTATGTTCCAGTTATAACTGGCCTTCTCATTATCCCCCAATTCACCACAGTCCGTTTCCCGACTTTTTGCCTTTCCACCGGAGGAATAACCCTTCCCCACACCCCACCGTTCTCCTGTATGTTTTTCTCTGAATCCCTAACTCCTTCTAGGATCTTTGAGGCTCGAATTCTGCGTCCTACAAGGATCTTTCCAGATCCCCCCAGTTTTTAATGTTTGGCCCAACGAAACTTGTTTTTTCTTTATTTCGTACTTATCTCGTATTGACAGTTTTCTATCCAGAGGCAGGTAAGTCTCTTGAGGGCAGGGATTGTTTGGTTTTATTTTATCTCTTTATTTCCCAACTCCTAGCACAGCGCCTGGCACAGCGCAGCAATCTAACAGGTTTGTTGAATGGGAACGAACTGGATCGCTGTTGGTCAACTTCCAGCTCCCACCCAGGGCACGGCGGGAGAGTGGTCAGTTCAGTGGATGGTATCCAAAGAGCTTGAAGTCGAGGAAGTAGAGGCTGTAGAGGTCACTCAGCTGTTCCGGGCTGAGCTGACGAAGGTAGTGGCGAGTGAGCAAGAGGTCCGTGCGCCTCTCACTCTGGTGCGCCTTGATGGAGGGGAAGAGCCACTGGATGGGGATTCCCAGGAAGTTCAGCGCGTGCCCCGCCTCCGAGCTCAAGCTCTCATGCCGGATCAGCTCTCCATACATAGCGCACGCTGCAGGGCGAGCAGAGCAGCTCTATGGGCTTCCAGGGGACATCCAGCTTGGCTGGCGCCTGCCGCAGCACGAACGTCACGAACTCTGGGAAGGTGAGGTTGCGCCGGTTCTCCAGGTCCCGGGACCCGCGGATGGCGGTGCGCATTCTGGCTGCCAGGTGCTTGCAGTAGGGCTCCGAGTGCAGCAGCTTGTCTCGGTAGGCGGAGACGAGGCACTCCAGCGGGTGGCGGGTGACCAGTACCAGGGTGTAGTTCTTCAGCATCTGGTCGCACTCGAGAGGCTGGAAGGCGCTGAGCCGCTGCAGGAGGCGCGTGTGGTGCAGGCTGTGGGACCCCACCTCGGCCGGGTCCCAGCCGCTCAAGTTGAGGGTGAGCAGCAGCAGCACACGCCTCCAGTTGGAACAGCCCGCCTTGCGCACCTCGCAGAACAGCAGGCGGTGGTTGGGCTCCACCAACAGCTGCCGGGCTACTTGCTTGGGCAAGGGGAGGCTGCCGGACTTCCAGAGGCCATGCTTCTTGCAGGCGGAGCTGCTGGGTGCGCTGCCAGGAGCCGTCGGTGTCTGGGCGGAGAGGAAAAGGGGCATCAGGGGGCGCAATGGAGAGAGCCCAGCACTGGAGTCGAGAATTCTTTTGTTGACCTGAACCGTCGGGGCGACTCCGGACAAGTCACTTAACTAATTTTTTGGAGATCACAAGCAGTTATAATTTAGTCCCAAAAAATAAGTTGGTTAATCGAAGGGGTTTCCTTACAAAGAGTTCTGCTACCGACCATTGGCAATATCACCACCGACACTCCACCAAAGAAATGTGGCTATATAGCTGATTGGGCCTTTCTTTCCCTCCACCACGCCTTTGCCTGAGTTGCTTACCAGTTTGGGGGGCCTCCAGCTGGCCGTAATAGATCCAGAGCAACAGGAGACACAAGCCAAAAAGAAAGTACAATTGGCCCGTCCTGGTTTTCAGGAGCTCTAGGGAGTCTACAGGATGGAATTGGAAGGAACAGACTTGGAGAGTCAGCCCCATGCATTCTCCTTCCTTCCCTACTGGCACAGGGCTGCAGGGATTCCAAGGCCTCTATCCTGGCTCTTACTTTTCTTCCCCATTGTTTCTGCAACTCCCTAGTGCCCCTGAGTTTCTGCCAATCAACTCAGGCTGATATCCAGAAGCTTGTTTCTTTTGGAGTAGGCGGCAGGACCAGTTCATTACATTTGGAACTGGAAAGAGCTTTATCAAGTTCAATTTTCCTCATTTTATCGATAAGGAAATTGAGGTTCAGGTTGTAGACTTACCTGAGGTGCCATAGGGAGGAAATAGTAGATCTGGCATTTGAACCCAAACGATTGTGATTACAAATCCGCCTCGACACAGATGCCACTAGTAGGTGCTCCTTGCCTGGTCCAGGCCACTTGCCCTGTTTTTCTGAGGGTTGGAGCTGTGCGATGGTTCAAAATAGATGTAATCCATCACTTTCTGTTGTCCCTCCTTTTGTCCCTCCTTCCCAAGAATCCCACTCCACAACTACAGCTAAATCAAGTGGTTCCATTTAAAGTCTTGTCTATAGGAGCAGAGGGGAATTATGATGTAATTTTCTATCTTTTAATATAATGGGGGTAATAAGGTGGCTCAGTGTTTGCTATGCATGTAATAAATATGATGGACTGGGGGAAGATAATCGACTAATAGCTGACATTTACAGAGCTCTCTAAGCTATTTGACAGCATCTCATTTCATTCCCACCACAGTTCTGGAAGGTAAGAGGTAAGTCCTACTGTTGTCCCCATTTAAAGATGAGCAATCTGAGATAGACTTGATTGGGGGGGGGAGTCAAAAAATTACCCAGAATCATTCATTAATAGGTTTATTATCCTGAGAGTTCACTTCTTTATGGGGAGGGGGAGGAATTGAGGGTAGGGTCCTTAGGCAGTAGAGTTTTGGTGGGAGGGGATGAATTATAAAGGGGACAACCTCAAACTGTGGCTGCCAAGACAACCTGTGATTACAGATTCTGATGCTTTCTAAAATTATCGTATTCATTTTCTCTCTCCCTTTCTCTATCTCATTGTTTCTGTTTGTCTCTCCTTTTCTTCTCTCTTTTTCTCTGGCTTCTCTTTCTCTCTTCTACCCCTTTCTTTCCTCTCCTTTGTCCCCTCCCTTTTCTCTCCTCTTTTTCTCTTCTCCTCCCTTTCCTATCCTCTTCTCCCCTCCCTCTTCCCTCCTTTCTTCTCTTTTCTCCTTCTCTATCTTCTTTTCCCCTCCCTCTTTTTTCTCCTTTTCTTCCCCTGCTTTCTATTTTCTCCATTCCTCTCCTGCTTCCCCCTCCTCTCCTTTCTCCAATTTGTTCTATGTCTTTGTCTTTTTCTCTGTCTCTTATCCCATTGATTTGAAAATAGGAGGAACTTTTAGACCACCCTCAGCCCTGAAGGAATAGAGAATAGAGTCCCTTAGAGGTTAGGTGTGTCAGCAGCAGCTGGAGGTGCCCCATCCATTCCAATCCAACCTGCCTAGATTAATGAGTCAACAAACATTTATGAATGCAGCCAGGCTCAGCCCTGTTCCCCAGGAATACAAATAAATCGCAAAACCCAAACCACTTACTACATGCTAGATTTTGGAGCTATAAAGTCCAAAGGAAGAAGAGTACCTTTCCTCAAAGGGCTGACATTTTACTTGCAGCTGGCTCACAGACATCTCTGAATCACTTCACCTCTGAGAATGAGTAAACACTGGGCACAGGGACCAGGACTGTTGTTGCTGGGCCCTTTCTACCTGGCAGAATCGGGTTGCTGGTTCCACTCTGCTTTCAGCTCACCTTATTCTTGGCCAGCTTGACAGCCAGGTCCTCCAGGCTGCTGGGGTTGACTTTGGGACTTAGTTATTGGTCCAGGGCCCAGCTGTAGGACAGAGCCAGCCTTGCAGTGGTGGCTGGGTGAAACTCCTCCAGCCTTCTGGGTTTCAGCCTAAGGGCTTAATTAACCTTCCTTCCCATAAGTGACCTCCTTACCGTGTTCCCCAGGGGTGGCTCAGTCTAGGCAATGCCAGAAGGAGGTCAAAATAGCCTTAGCCTGGGCAGGATCATAAGCAGGATGGGACTGGGGTGTGACCCAGGCTTTTATAGAGAGGTGGCGGGGGGGGGGGGGGGGGGGAGGGGGGGGGGGTGGTGGTGGTGAGGGAGGGGGTATCTTCAGGCCCCAGGGTGGATGAGGAAGGACAGGGTGGGGAGACTGAGGAAGGTGGTTCAGGAGAGGGCAAAGGAGTGAGATTTTGGACCAGAGGAGGATGAAGGTTAAGGGGTGTGGGGGAAGAGAACAGGATGCTCCTCTCCCAGCTCAGCTAAACAAAGCTGGACTTTCCCATCCCCCCTCTCCCAAGTGTTTTTGCCCCAGGTGGAAACAAAAAAGCCAGGTCACAGTTCTAGGTTCAGGTATCCTCAGGTTTCCAAGTTTCTAGAGCTTTTCTGAGTCTCACCTGGAATGAAGTCTGAGTAGCCTGGGAGAGCTCTCAAGGGCAGAGGCGAGGAAGCTCTTGGATGGGGCTGGTGAGTGGAAGGGACTGAGGCTTCCTTTCAAAAAGGAAGCATGGCCTGGGAGTGTGAAGGAAGGTCTGGGAGAGATCCTGGATGGCCTAAGCCGGCCAAGCCCGCCTTCCCCAGCCAAGGGTTCGGCCCCAAGCTCCCCCTTCCCCCACGCTGGGTCTGCCAGCACCTGGCAGGGGCACTGCTCTGCCCTCTGGAGCAAAATGCTCAGCCTTGCCAGTCCAAGCTGCCTGGGTGTGAAAGCAAACTTCTTTGTTTCTTGTCTCCTAGAGCTTCCCTGCCCCCCTCTCCCTCCCAGATATAACTGCTCCAGCTACTCCTTAGAGATTACCTAGCCTATTTCTTTTATAGAAGTAGTGAAGAGGGGTAGCCTGAGGTACTGGTGGGGGGGGACCTGCCTTCCACTCCCTCCTTGGCCACCAGGGTGCTCTGTGACCCTTGACGCCTTCAGTTAATTTCCCCTCTATAAAAACTGAGGGGAGTGGGTTTGGAAGTTAACCTGAAGGTTTATTCCAGCTGCAGATCCGTGAACCTGTAGCCCTGAGAGCTGCCCCAAGTCGCAGCAAGGGGTATAACCACATGGCATCTGAATCCAGCCCCAGCGCCTTCCACTACCACTGCACTGGCCTTCTCAGCCCGGACCCCCCTGGATTCCCAGCACCCCCGGCCGCTGGAGATGTGGGAGTAAACCAAATGAAACCTGAGTTCTAGCTAGGGCTGTGACCAGAATCTGTGTCCCTGGGCAAGCCACTTCTCTGGAACTCAGTGTACTTATTTTCAGATAAGTGAACCCCCAAATGCCCCAAATCTAGAAAGGGTGGACTAGATGGTCTCTGGGGCTTTCATCTATTAGCCTATTCAGAGATGTTCAGCCCAACATTCCCTCCCCCTTCTGCCACCACTTTTAGCTCCCTTCAGATCCTCAGTCTGTGTTCAGCTGCTCATCCAGAGGATTCTCCTCAGCTTTTGGTACCTTTCTACCTGTCCTTGCAGGCCTATTCTTATCAGGGAATTTTCTTTTTTGGGGAGAGGGGGGGAATTTTTCATTTTTAACTTTGCTTTTGCTGCTATTTTCTTCCTTTTCCACTTAGCCTTAGGACCTTGGATATGACTGCTTTTTCTTTCCCAGCTGGGGGCTGCAACATAGGCTGTCTCTGGTCTATCCAGAAGGTCCCAGACAGAATTAGTGTTACCCCCTTTCATCTAGGTTGCCAGAATGCATGTTGTTTATACCTGGTCCTAATCTTGGGGTCCTGCCTGGCTCCCTCCTGACCCTGAGGAGCTTCCTCTTTACCCCCCTGCACCCCACCCCAGCCTCAAATCAGATTCGGTCCAACCTGACCTTGGGAACATCTAGATTCCCAGCTACAAACAATGCTTGGGAAAAGCACCCTGCTGCTGCCAGCTCTGCCAACAGGGCAGTGCCCATTTCTGAGGCAAGCCCTTCCAGGAGAAGGATGGACCTCCTTATCCCATTTGGGCTGAGGGAGTGAAAATCAAATGGGAAGAGGGTAGGGATGAATCAATGCAAGGCCCAACATATTCTTAAGCCAATTTGGACTGTATTGGGGGGGAGGGAGAGTGTTAGTAAGTAGGCAGGGAGAGAGTCCTCCAAAGAAGAAGGCGGAGTTTCAGGACTTCAGACAAATGTTTTAGCTCTTTTTGGAGCAAGGTGGTAAAGGACCAGATAGGTCTGGTAGCTGATGTGTCAGACCAGAATAAGGATTCCCTCCCCAGGACATGATGCACTCTGGGAACTACCCCCCACCCCCAAACAAAACAAAACAAAAAACTGGATACCAAGAAAATCATCAAAACTTCCGTGTAGCTTAAGGCCATAGGAACAATACTAAGGAATAAGGTCCTGCCTGCCACTGTGTCCCTAAGCATCTCTTCTCCCCAAGGCTGCTATGCAGACTTTCCCCTTCTCTTCCCTGGATCAATTTTAAGTGAATTCTGTACAACTGTGCCAGGTTCATCCCAGCCCGACAACGGGTTTGGGTCTCAGAACCAGCGACTGGCCCTTCCCCCTAAGGGCTTTGGCACAAGTTAACAATCTATAGACACTCTGCATCCCGTGCTCGGCTCAGCTGAAGGCTGGAAGGGTGGTCCTCCTCCAAATGGAGGCTCTGCAATTGAAGGGCCGGTAGAACTGGAGACAGCAATGATGCCAACTTACTGGTACCTAAGGCAGACAATAACTTGAGCTGAGGGCAAGCTGCCATGAGGCCTCGACTTTCAGCCCGGTGAGAGGGGGCCGGGGGTATCACTTCCGTTAAATGTAAGTGGGGAAGAAAGCAGCAATACATTCCCTCCCACCATCCTGAGTAGCCTCAGCAGACTATGAGGTGGCATATGACTGTTTTTTAAAGTCAACTTGTTTCCTTAGTGTCTTGAGGGTAATGAAAGGGTGTGGGAAGTGGGTCTTGGGAAACCAGGTGAAAGATTAAAAAACAGGAAAGCTTCTGAGTCCCTCATCTTTGGCCCAAGAGGTAAAGTGAGGTAAGAGGAAAAAAGGGAGATCAATTCTTAGGCTTTTAGGACACAGCCCCGTGACAGACTTTGCCACTTGGGATGCAATCACTGGATTAAATCTGGTCCCCCTTTTTAAAACAGGGCATAAAGTTTATTTACAGATATCTGTACAGTTTGAGTGACAAGTCAGGACTCCACACAAACAAAAGCAAATAAAACCATCCCTTCTGAAGGGAAACGAGGCTTTACCCCACACCTGTCAGAAGAGGAAAAGCAAGACCGACAGACATTCAGATCTATACATTATGAGCTCAGCATATGGACAGAAGGGAAGGTGTTACCTTTCCTGGAAGAAACAGAACATTTGTGTAAACCAGCCCCATAGCCACCGTTCCCACTGTCTCGGAAGCACCACAGTACAAGGCAAGCTGGACTCTGGCTTCTCACTCTGGGCGCCTGACCACTGCGCACAGCCCCAGAGACTTTGTGACAAAACCAGCTTTTGGAAGCCAGCGTTCCATGGCTTCGCACCATCCTGGAGGATTAGCAGTCTTGGGGAGAGGCCAGACCACAGGTGGGCTATTCAGGTGATGAGTGGAGGTCACCCTTGAGTCTTCTTTGGTTGTTTTTTTCCTAACTACATTGCAGTCAGTCCAAATGAGAGCCCCTCTGTGCTTCAGGGTCTCAGGCTGAAGGTTTCATCTGTCCTATGTGGGGAGGTGGTGGCAAACCAGCTTACTGTGATGCAAATAGTGACTATTTTTAAATACAAATTTTATTACACAGCTGTAACATCATCGGCGCGCTTCTCCAAATCCAAATGTTGCTAAATACAGATCTACATGGTGGATCAAAATGACTCCAGCAATTCTGGTTGATTCTGTAAATTCACTTCTTTTAAAAACAAAAACAAAAAGTCCAAGTACATAGTTATATGAGAGGTCCCAGTGGCCCCAGTGACTCAGGCACAGAGTCCAGAAAATGTTTAACAGTCTGTGATTCCATATTTACACAATAGTCCACAAAGGGTTTCAGTCAATGGACTATTCAAGTAAATAAGGTTTTTTTTTTTTTTTTTTTTTTTTTTTAATATGCCCATCAATTCTCCTTCACACAATGGAGCAGAGCTGTGGCTGCTGCAGTCCTGCTTTACATTGTACACAATCGCAATGGACTCTTTAAAATTATCCTCTGCTTATTTTTTTTTAAAGGAAAAAAGTAAACTTAAGTTAAAACAACACTGAGGATCTGATAAACTCAGGAAAGCTATCCATTTCATTTCTGAGATTAAATACAACTTAACCCTGATCTTTTCTTCATCCCCCCTTCCCCAACTCCCTCTCATCAGGGGCTAGAGAGTTGCAAAGCATTAAGTCCATTTCCCCTTCCCTCCAAAGAAATCATCAAGCCCTCAGCTGTTCCTTTAGCTTAGTTCTTGGTTTAGTATATTTAGTTGTACCTTGTTCTGAAAAGATTTGTTAAATGTCACTTTTATTTACATTTGGAGCTTTACACCTGAGAATGATTATCAAGCAGTCAGCTTATCTCTTTTCAAACATTCCATGACACACATACACATATACACACACACACACCCCTTTGTGCTGGCATTACATTAGCTGCACCAACTATATAAAGATTATACACACATGTGATATATATCCCAGACACACACATATGTGCACATATATATGCATGTATATATACCCACATATAACGATATATCTGATATACATCATTTATGTATAGCTCTATATGCATACATACAACTGCACATGCTTGTAACATTTTCAATTTGCCTTTTTGTGTCCTTTCTTTTCACTCACATTAAACAATCTCTTTTTAAAAAGCTAACTTCAGAAGTGCTCAGAAAGCGAAACAATTTCTAGGAGCTTAGGGTTCCAGGGCATAGAAAGAGCAGCCACATGCATGGGGCTGAGGGCAGACACCACACTGTAGCAGGGAAGCACTTCCTGCCTCCATGGACCAGTGAGGAGTTAGGTCTCACTGCCCTCCCTTGAACCCTGGCTCTGGACTGTGTCCCCCCCCCCCCCCCCCCAACTCCTCCCATCCACTGGGTAGGGACTTTACTGGGGAGTTTTTCTGAGTTCATAGAGGTGAAAGGGAATCAGGGAGGGAGTCACACAGCTATAGTAGCCAGGCCTGTTTAATAAGAATCACATTTAATAAGTTTCTTTCTTGTAGTTTCAGATGCTCAAATACAGCTGATAGAAATTTGAAACAGCCGTAGAGAACCATAACAGACTGATACAAAGAGTACTGCATCTTAAAAATGATAAAAAAAAACACCTGGAAAAAAATCCACACACACACATATGCACACACATACATACAGACACACAGATACACACAGACACACACCTCCCTCTTAAAATGTACACTTTTTGGAAACTAAACCAGTTTTCAAAAACTCCCTTCTGCAGAGGTGGAGAAAGAGGAAAAAGATGTAGAGGAGAGAAGGAAGACTGCAGGTGACCAGTCCCCATCCCTGCCACAAGGGCCAGGTGCTAGAGCTTGATGGCCATGCCCAAGGTGATACAGGGAGAAGCTTGCCCGG
Source organism: Myrmecobius fasciatus (assembly GCA_023553655.1). Classification (NCBI taxonomy): domain Eukaryota; kingdom Metazoa; phylum Chordata; class Mammalia; order Dasyuromorphia; family Myrmecobiidae; genus Myrmecobius; species Myrmecobius fasciatus. The sequence continues at coordinate 9,656 of JAJPUD010036071.1, forward strand.
GGCTGCTGCCACCCCCACAGGCTCTGGCAGGAAGCCTGACTCTGCTATAATACTGAACATAGGCAGAGTGGCCCGACCAACTGTGGTGATGACAAAATAAAAAAAGCAAAATGCAAACTGAAAGACATGGATAAAACCCAAGAGAGCTAGACTCCACACAGGTGTGGGGCAGCAGGAGGGGAGGAAGAGTGGGCGGATGAGGGAGATCTATACAGTAAATGGTTTTATGTTACAGATGACTGGCAGTTTAAAGAGTCTCTTCCCAGCACCCCTGCTGCTCCAGCCCAAAGAGGGCAAACCAAGGGAGAAGAGAAGAGGAACATCATCATGGTGCATGCAGGGTCCGAAGCAGCAGGCTGGGCTGGCTCAAATAA
>JAJPUD010036074.1:0-10028 GCA_023553655.1 Myrmecobius fasciatus
CATCCCTACTCATGAGGAGCTTATGTTTGAAAGAGGGAGAAAAGTACATAAAGGAATATAAATCCAAGGGGAAGACATGCAAATATATAGCAAATAAACACAAAGTCATTTTGGAGGAAGAGCACTAGGAGTTGGGGGGCCAGAAAAGGCAGAAGCTACAAGGAAGGGAGGGTCTCTATGGGGTTAAGACGGCAAGGGAGTATCTTCCAAGCATGGGAGAACAACTAGAGCCAAGGAACAGAAACAATATTTAGTTCATTGAAAAAGGAGGAATGGTCCCAGAGAACATCCTGTTTCTTCAGAGGAGAAGCTAAAGATTGATGGAATACAATCCTGTATCCTGTTATCAGCCAAGGTCACTGTTGTCAGTGTTTTTGCTTAATTTCTTTTCTTTATTACATGGGAGGATTCAATTCCAGGGAGAAGGAGAGGAGCATTTCCAGAAATTACTACAATAGAGAAACAAAATGCAGCAATTAATGTATCATTCCAAGATATTTATGCAGAGACCCATGTATCTGTCCTTGATTAGTGAACTTTAGCTGGATAGCAGCTTAGCCAGCACACTATTCCTCCTTACTATAGCAATGGCTTCCCCCCCCCAAACCATCCCCAGCCCTGAAATTCTCCTCTGGGACCTCATTAGGGTGTGTGGGTGCTCCTGGACTCTTAAAGGCACAACAGCACACAAACTTTAGCAGATCCTACTTAGCGGGGAAACATTTAGGGCGATAGGGCCAGTGTGTTGTCCGAGGACTAACCTTGCTGTGATTGGAAAGGGAAAGTGGGATGGTTTTTCTGGCTACAAGAAGGGCTAGGTCCAAGAGGGATAGCAGTCTCCATCAGTGATGGGGTGCCCCCCACTGACAAAATCCCAGATTTTTATGGTGTGTGATAATTGTGCTGTGAGATGAGTGTCCTCAAGGTAGTAAGGTGGGGCAGTGCATGGAGAGCGGCGCCTGAATTCAGAAAGATCTGGCTTTGAGTCCAACCTCAGACACCTATAAACTGTGTGGCCTTGGACTCAACCTCTTTTTGTCTCAGTTTCCTCAATTGTAAAATGGGCATTATAACACCTACCTTCTAGTGTCAGTGTGATGATCAAAGGAGCTAGTATTTATAAAGCATATTAGCACAGTATCTGGCCCATATTAGGTGCTATATAAATACTAGCTCTTATTCCTACTATTATTATTATAGAATTTCTTGATAACTTGAAGAGAATAAGTGCTCTAGAAAAGGAAATATATTATAATGCACATTCTATTACCACCAAGGAAGTGGTTCACACACATACACACACACACACACACACAATGTGCTTTGCTTATATCAATACCAAGATATTTAATAAATAATCATTGAGAGAAACCAATAAAAACAAAGGCATTGTCAGTGTATAATGGGAACTACCCAACTTAAGTCACTATGCTAGTCTTGTCATCAGTGAGCAAGGGACAATAAAGTGTGTTTGCTTTATGTTGCTCCCACTCCTGACCCTAATTATGACTTTGTGCAAGTCACTTTAATTGACATTTATATAGAACTTTAAAGTTTGCAAAGGGATTTACTGACATGATTTCATTTGAGTATCCAAGAAGATGCTACAGGTATTATAACCATTCTTACAGATGAAGAAGCCTAGAGAAACAGGAGTTGTGCCTTGTCCAAGGTCACACAGAGAGGGGGAAATACTGGAAATACTTACCAGAGGTCATCCGGCCTGTTAAGTCAAGTCTATCTACTACATCACATGGCTTCTCATTTTCCCTCTCTTTGCCTCAGTTTAGATGATTTTGGAGAGCTTGTCTGGCCCATACGTGCTCTCAATTTATGCGATGATGGATGATCAGGAAGGAGGAAGCCATGGTAAGGAAGCACTTGGCAACTCATGCTCATGTCCAAAACTAGAGTGAAATTCAAATTATTAATGTAGTAGTTAGTCCCTATTAATCAAAGAGGAAATCCAAGCTATCAAAGCTAGTGTTCTCTTGGGCACATTTGGACCATTTGAAAGATGATTGCATTTACAAAAGAGTTGCAAACTATAAATGATCATATGAAAACCAGCTCCAATAACGGTGAGAGAAATGCAAATGAAAACAACTGAGATTTCACCTTGCACCATGCAAATTGGTGAAGTGACAAATATGGAAGTGTTAACTTTGGAGGAACTATGGGAAGCCAGGTACACTAACATACTATAGGTGGAATAATGGATTAGGCCAATGAAAGCAACCTGGGGTTCTACAAGTAAGCCAACTGTTCCAGTTACTAGGATCCCATTACTAAATATGTTCGGCAAGAAAGGCAAAGACAGAAAGCTCCAATGCAGCCTGAACAATAGCGTTTTGGTTACTTACATTCTACTCCATGTCTAAGCAACATACACAATGTTACACGTGAAAATGATCATCAAAAGACCCAATTTACTTTTGATGGGAGCCACATAAAGGGTATCTGCTATAGTCACAACCCCTGCCCAAACAGTGCTTGTGAAATGGGTGGTAAGGGGTTGTGAGGGCGTTTCTGGAAGTAATGAGCTGCAGGAAAGCCCTAATTTTGCTCAGCATCGAAATTTGTTTTGCAGCCCTTCCTGTCGCCTTTCCATTGGAACATTTTCACAAATCTAGTAGGTGTTTTTAGGCTTTTAAAAAAAAAAATTCTCAGCCGTTTTCTGGAAAAGGACAAGAATTTTTATTGAAGCCAGTAGGCTTTGAGGTAAATACAATGGTTTAACCTGGTCTTGGACATTTTTCCCCCGAGCACTTGCACTTGGCAGATTTTAGGTAAATGGGAAGGCTGATGGAACCTGTTCTCAGACTCCTTGCAGTAGGCAAATCTTACTAGGAAATCATCAAAAACTTCTCTAACCAGACCTTCTTTAAGGCCCTTTTCTTCTTCCCAAGCATTTTCAAGTTCTAAAGCAGGTCAAGGATGTGAGCTATGAAGTGCTTCATACTAATAAAGCAATCTGTAGTTTTGGCTCATTCGTGTATTACACCTGGGAAGGCATCCTTTGAACCCAGTCCCTTGGGCCACGTCTCCCGCTTGGGACTTGACAATCAGCTTTTATTAAAGCTGTGGGTGTAAGAGCTGAGAATACTGCGTTTGCACATTGAGCATGAAATTTCCAAATCAGAGATAATTAAATCCAAAATGCACAAAGCCTGATTCCCTACTTGTAGCAAAGAGCTCTCCATTGCACCGGGCAGTCGCTGATTGCTATGAATTTTCTAGAGCAAAACTCCATGGGAAGATTTCTGTGTCTACATCCAAAGCCTCACATAATACAAAATGCCTGGTCCACAGGGGCATGCTCTATTGTGAAGAAACTGTTGTTGAACCTAAGAGCCTGTCGAGAAGTACGCGTCTTATTTGGAACCTGGTATTTCATTTTCCCTTTGTCCTGAGCGAAAGCTATTACTATTGATACTGCGATTCATTTGGACACCCCAGGGAGTTGGTATTCTCATTTGGCACTCATTTTTCATTATCATGCATATGTAAAATTGGATACTTTCGGCCATATTATAAAATGTAACACGAGTTTACCTTACTGAACCAAAACCCCAAGCCTAGTAAGTTCCGGGGCTGATGGCAGCCTGGCTTCTGTTAGCTGCTTCCCAAACAGCACATGGGGCGAGATAAATTTAGACAGGACTTAGCAGGATAAGAAACCATTTTTGTAATGAACTCAGTATCTAATAAATGAGCTCTTGCAGAACAGACACTGGCTTGAAACTGCGATACCTCCCACTGAGCCTTGCACACAGTAGGAGCTCAACAGGATCATTGGTTTATTGGTTAATCCAACCTACTCTTTTTATCTAGGAGGAAAATGGGAATGCAGAACAGGGAAGTAACTTGACCAAGATCGCACTGTTGGTCTTTGGCAAAGCTAATTCTTTTTCCAAGGCACTGCTTGAACGACTTTTTGTTGGATGTTATTATTTGTCCAAAATGATGAAAAAATGCAAGGGATGAGGAAAAGAGCCGGGACTAGCTGGGGTCCCATCCCAACATTTGTCACTGTGTAATGTTAGACAAATAATTTCAACTCTTTAGACTTCAACTTCTTCATCCCTCAAGTGAGAGGGCTACTGGAGATGATTTCTAAGGTCCCTCTTTGTAATGAGAAGAATTACTTCTCAGCTAAGAAGAAGCAATAACGGGCCCTCCTTTCACCTTTCCACTGGGGACAGTTTGGCTGATGGTCCACATACAACAACTTGATATGCTTTCCAGCGTTTTTGAGATTATTAGTTCTTTGATGGAAAAGACAGTCATTTATCGTCTCTGTAGTCCTAGTACAGGGTCTTTTATATGTATTTAAGAAACCTTCACAAATGGAATTATTGGCTGAATTACAGACAAGTCATTTATTCATTCATTTGTCAGGTCTCCGTATGATACAAGGATAATAGTGCGAAATTTGGAGTCGAAGTCTTTTTTCTTAATCCTTGTGACTTTGGGCAAATTAGTCAATCCCCAAAAGCCTCAGTTTCCCCTAAGTAATGAAATACACTAAAATAATAGCTAATGTTTCTATAGTACTCTAAGGTTCACAAGGTTCTTTACCATCTCATTTGATCCTCACAATTACCTTGGGAGGTAGGTGCTATTATTATTATCCCCATTTTACAGTTGAAGAACCCGAGGCAGAAAGAAATAAAGTGACTTGCCCACTGTCACACAACCAGTAAGTATCCGAGGCTGGATTTGAACTCAGGTCTTTCACTCTCTCAGTCCACCATCATATGCCTCCTAACCAATGAAAAAATTTCTCCACTCTCTTCTAGATTTAAGTTACTATCCATATGAGCACAGGCAGCAAAACAGTGCTTTACTGCTAAGGTAGATATAAACAACACAGACTTAGATCTGAGAAGATCCTTCTAAAGGACTTAGAGGCTTACAAAGCACTTTTCCCACAGCATCTCCTTGACTTAGACATTCCCATTTAACAGATGAGAAAGCTGTGGCTCATAGAGGTTAAGGGAATTGTTCCCAGTCACTGCAATAGTTGCAAAGTCCTTACTGGAAGCTCTTTGACCATGCTAGATAGTGTTTCTTAAAAAAAAAAGCATCTACTAACAATCAGCAGGACGATTTCAGAGAGACCTGGAGAGACTTGCATGGACTGATGCTGAGCGAAATGAGCAGAACCAGATCATTATACACGGCAACAACAAGACTATATGAGGATCAGTTCTAATGGACATCACTCTCTTCAACAATGAAATGCTTCAAACCAGTTCCAATTGTTCGGTGAAGAAAGCCATCTACATCCAGAGAGAGGGATATGAAATGTGGACCACAACATAACATTTTCATGTTCTCTATCGATGTTTGCTTACATTGTGTTTCCTTTCTCTGATTTTTTTCTTGTAGATAACAATGATAAGTGTGGAAATATGTATACATATATGGGACTTGTCAAATATTTGAACATAATTAACATGTAGTGGATATCCTGCCATCTAGGGGAGGAGTGGGGAGCAAGGGGGAAAAATTTGTAACGGAAAGCTTTGTAAGGGTCAGTGTTGAAGAATTACCCATACATATGTTTTGCAAATAAAAAGCTTTAATAATAAAAAAAAAGAAAAAACATCTACTATAAATAGGCATTCAACTCCCCCCCAATATCATATCAAACGAGTTTTGGGGGTTTTATGGAAGCAGAGACCAGAAGACAGGTTTGCACTAATCCAGATATTAGTGGGACCTCTGGGGAACCCCTACATCTTTAGGGGTTACAAGTAAGGTAAGATGCTGTAGCATCTTGAAAGCTATTCCCTGCAAGCTCTGGGGATTTAGCAAGGGCTGCTGGAGTCGAACTGGGGCAGTCAGAGAAGTGCTCCTGAGATCTAAGTTTGTGGCCAGTCTTCTACGCAATTATCACAAAGTTTGGAACCAAAGAACCTGACCACATATCATCTGCTTTGCTCTGTACCTCAGTTTCCTCATTTGTAAAATGGTCATCAAAAGGCCTGCCATACTTAACTCAGGGAGTTCCTGTGGAAGCCAAATGAGATCATTTGTTCAAACCTTAATCTATGTAAATGGAAACTGTTATTGTTGTTACTGTCTGTAGTCAACTGGATTATAATATAACTCAGGCACAGCAACAAGGCTGTGTTTTTAACTTCAGCTAAAGATAGTGAGGGCACTTTATGTTTCTAATCAGAACTTAAGGAGATGAGAAAAGAAATTGGTTGTTATCTTCCACCTCCTTCTCAGCCTGGTCCCCTCAAACTGGGTCAAGGTCACTATTGATGAGAATAGCAGCTTACATATGGATAGCGCTTTATGGTTAAAAACCATCTTCTGTGCACACACTTGTACACACACAAAAGTGTGTGTGAGTGATATTCGGAAGAACAATATAAGTGACACAGTACACTATTATTATCTTGATTTTAAATGAAGGGGGCAGTGAGAGGCATTGTGGTGTAATGGACAAGGAAAGTGGACTTTTGTTTCCGAGAGACATTTGGGGTTATTAAAGGAGTTTTGCAATTTTCTGAAGACAGCCCAGCTTGTTCTCTTGCTCCTCCCAACTCCGGGCCCAATTCCTTGTCCATTCGTACTCACTATTCCAGATGTACATATTGATGGACAAGCTCTATGTGCTGTCTAGCCAAGTCATCATCCACTTAGTATTTCCTGAATAGATGGTCAAGCCAACCCCTTTAGAGTCATTGTGGATCTCCACCAGGATATCCCACAAACTTCTGGAGATTGGTGCAGTTAGTATGATGTCAGCCACAAACAGGAGAATCTGCAGAACCTTGTCATTGACAGGAAAACTTTTTTCAACTTGAACTCTGTCCTAGATCCCCTCTATCACAGGAGTGAGCACCTTTGGCTTGCAGTTTTATACCTCAGCCAATATTTATGAGCAGAGGAGTCTTTGGACAGAGTCATTTCTCTTGTTGTATCTTTGAAGGACTCTTGAGTGAACTTGAGGTATGGATGGCAAATACTTTGTTGTAAGAATCTTTAATTTGTTTTTGCTCGACTATATTAAATATTTTGGTAAAATAAACATGGACACAGTGGGAGTCTATATTCTCCATTTTGATGTGAGTTGCACAGAGAGACACAGAGAGACAGACAGAGACAGAGACAGAGACAGAGAGATAGACAGAGAGACAGAGAGAGAGATGTCATCATGATTTCAATATCACTTGCAAAAGCCTTCCTGTTTCCTACCAGTTCCTCAATTAATTCATAATGAGTTTGTGTAAATGGGACCATGGGCTTTTTAGCTTACTACTCTTTCAGACCCCTTTTCAGGATAAGATGTAACAGTCTGAGATTTTTTTTCCATGCTTTTGAAATGTCCCCTTCCTTTAAATATCCTGTGAACTGATCCTTCAGTGCCCTCACAATTGAGTCATCTCCAGCACAAATCTCCTTAATATGCTTTGGTCCAATCTTTCTTCAGCCTTCTTCTCTTCACTTTAGCTTTTCCTCTAAGTCCATCTTACAGTCCAAGTCTGAGGGTTCCACTGTCCTTGATGGAGACATAGTTTGCTATAATCATCTCCACAGGCCTTTTCCATTTTTCCTTGATTTCTTGGGCTGTTTCCCTGTTGGTTCTTAAGTGCCATCGGGATAACTTTGCTTAGGGAGAGCTCTTTACCCTCCGCTTTTTCCTTCCACTGCTTCTCTCTGCTCTCTGAGGTCATGTTGCCCACCATCATCAATCATCTTTCCAGTTGACTTTATATCTCAAACCAGTGCTGTCCTTGGCCACCATGTCTGTGTGCTGGGCAAGTAAGGCCAGAGCTGACTGGCTGAGGCACTTCAGGAGCTTTTTGATGGACTCTGATGGATAGCTATTGAAGTTCTGTATGAAAACCCATGGTGTAGAGGTGGAAGGCTTCTGTGGAGGCTACAAGGCTCAGACCTTTCTCTTGCCTTTTTCCTAAACCAAGTGTTCTGATGTGTGCATTTGGGGCCATCATCGCCTTTTCCTTTTCTGGTTAAGTCACTGAGCAGCAAAGTATAGGTCAGAGTTCAAACCTAGCCTCAGATACTTATTAGTTGTGTGGCCCTGGGAAGATCACTTAGTTTCTCCATCTGTAAAATGGAGATAATACTAGCACCTGGCAGGGCTATTGTGAGGATCAAGTAAGATAATTGTAGAGCACAAATCACTATTGATCAGAGAAATGCAAATTAAGACAACCCTGAGGTGCCACTACACACCTGTCAGATTGGCTAAGAGGATAGGAAAAAATAATAATGAATGTTGGAGGGGATGTGGGAAAACTGAAACACTGATACATTGTTGGTGGAAATGTGAACGGATTCAACCATTCTGGAGAGCAATTTGGAACTATGCTCAAAAAGTTATCAAACTGTGCATACCCTTTGACCCAGCAGTGTTTCTACTGGGCCTATATCCCAAAGAGATCTTAGAGGAGGGAAAGGGACCCACGGGTGCAAGAATGTTTGTGGCAGCCCTTTTTGTAGTGGCTAGAAACTGGAAACTGAATGGATGCCCATCAACTGGAGAGTGGCTGAATAAATTATGGCATATGAATGTTATGGAATATTATTGCTCTGTGAGAAACGACCAGCAGGACGATTTCAGAGAGGCCTGGAGAGACTTTCATGAACTGATGCTGATCGAAACGAGCAGAACCAGGAGATCATTATACACAGCAACAATAATATTACAAGATGATCAATTCTGATGGACATGGCTCTCTGCAACAATGAGATGATTCAAACCAGTTCTAATTGTTGAGTGATGAAGAAAGCCATATACACCCAGGGAGAGAATTCTCCCTCTTTTTGCGGCTGTTTGCTTGCATTTTATTTTGCTTCTCTTTTTTTCTGGTGCAGCATGATAATTGTATAAACATGTATGCACATATTGGATTTAACATATATTTCCACCATGTTTAACATATATTGGCCTATTTGCCATCTAGGGGAGGGCTTGGGGGAAGAGGGAAGGAAATTGGAACACAGGGTTTTGCAAGGGCTAATGTTGAAGTATTGTCCACGAGAAATTTTTTGAAAAATAAAAAGCTTTAATTAAAAAAATTAATTGTAGAGCACCTCACGCCATTCCTGGCACATAGCAGGTACTGTAGAAATGCTCTTATTGTCATTCATTGGAGAGACCTGGGTTTCTATAACATCTCTACATCTATAACATCTTCAGCCCCTGTAACCAGCATGGCTACATAATCTTCAGTCCTTGCCCAGAGAGTCTTTTTGCAAACCCCCCTGAGCAGGTCATGATGAGATGACCAAGAATCCCATGGCTCCATACTGTGTGGTGGCCTCTGGATCTTATATACAACCAACTCCCTCACCTTATTTCCTTGCTTTCCAAGCAGTTCCTGTCAGCCCTTCTCCCCTTTAGCTTTCACTTCCTCCTCTCTACGGCTCTCCCTTCTAGCAAGAACGTCAAAGCTGATATGATCCAGCTCCATCGCTGGTGTGGCTGCTTGTTGGTCAGTGGATAAGAATCTCACATTTCATGAGCCAGCAGTCTTCTAGGTTGTCTAAAAACTATGTGCTGATTTGTACCTCCTGCCCCTTTTCCAACCCCCTTGGGGGCCAAGGAATGCTCATAGCTGCTTGGCCTTGTGCTTAGCTTCATGGATTCTAGTGGCCAAGAAAATCATCCCCAAGTGGTCAAGCTACTGATGATAAGCCTCTCTGTACATGAGGGGGCCCACCCTCAGAAAACAGCCTCCGTCCTTTGCCAGGGCCATAGTCAGTGTCTTTCTGATATGGCACGACCTGCCAGAGCTCTTGTCCCACTGGCCTAGCCTTAAAAACCTCAGGTCACCTCCATCCCATAATGAGGCATTGTGGGAAACCTTAGCAGAGGAACATAAGTATCCTGTTCCAAAAATGCTTGCTCTCAACAACCTTACAGCTCTAACCATGCAAATAAAAAACAACATAATTCAGAAAAGCAATCTACCCACTGACAAGTACTTGTCAAACACCTGCTGCGTGCCAGGTATACAAGTACAAAGAATGAATCCATC
>JAJPUD010036075.1:0-10028 GCA_023553655.1 Myrmecobius fasciatus
AGGTCGAGCATATACAGCTCACCCAGGGAGCTGAAAATGTTGGAAGACAGCTTGTTTAATCGGTTTCCCTGGAGGAAAAGGTAATGCAGGTATGGCGTAGCAGAAAAGGTGCCCTCAGCCAGAGTCTGGAGCTGGTTGCCCTGCAGATGAAGCCTTTCCAGGCTGGGGAGGCCCTTCAGGAGATTGGGGGGCAGCTCCAGCAACATGTTATCAGATAGGTCCAGAATCTGCAGGGCTGTAAAGTTGAGGAGCAGATCTGGGGGCAGTCTTTGGATCCGGTTTTCAGACACATCCAACCACTTCAAAGCCACTAGCCCTTCCAGCCAGTCCACCTTGAGAGTCTCTAGTCTGTTTCCTTTCAGCACCAAGGAATGGAGAACAGTCGAATTTCTGAAGAGTCCACTGGGTAGCTCAGACAAGGTGTTATATGTCAGGTCCAGCACTTCTAGGGTGGGTGTGGGGTTCAGAAGCCCAGAGTTTAAATTGTCAATCCTGTTGCCAGCAAGGTGCAATTCCTGGAGATTGGAAAGGCCCCTGAGGGCATCACTTGAGAGCTGTGAGAGGTTGGTATTTTCTACAGAGACAAAAGTAGTATCCACAGGAAGACCCTTGGGAAAGCTGTCCAGGGGGCCACAGGTGGCTGATGTGCCATTGACTTGCAAGGTACAGTTGCAGGCCTTGGGACACTGAGGAAATGCTTGGCCAGGAGAAGAGAACAGCAGAAGAAAAAACAGCAGTAGTGTGGCTAGAGAGCTATTCAAGCCACAGGCAGTTAGGCTGTGGACACAAAAAGATGAATCACTGGTTGGATGCTAAACAATCTTGTCCCAAAGCCCTGAAATTCTCTGGACCTCAGAGTAGACATAAGGCAAAAGGGTAAACCAGATGATCACCTGAGCTTCCTTATAGTCCAAAGAATTTTTTTTCTTTATTAAAGCTTTTTATTTGCAAAACATAAATCATGGGTAATTCTTCAACACTGACCCTTACAAAGCTTTCTGTTACAAATTTTTCCCCCCTAGTCCCCACTCCTCCCCTAGATGGCAGGAAATCCACTCCATATTAATTATGTTAAAATACTTTAGTCCAAAGAATTTTAGCAGTAATTTTCTGGTAGTGTTTCCCATCTTTACTGTCTCCCCTTCCACTCAACCCTTTACACCTTCCCCAAATACTTCCTTCTGAAAGATCTTGTTATGTCACTCTCTTCAAAAATCTGACATTCAAGACCCCACACAACCTCCAACGTGGAAATACTACCTTCCCAGCCTTATATTGTATATCCAAAAGTTCCTTCCAAAGGATCACAGGATTTAGAGTTAGGAGAGACCATAGAAAGCACCTGGAGCAACCCTCTGCCTCTCTGTATGAGGAAACTGGACCCAGGAAGGGGAGTGACTTGCTTAAGACCAAAAGTCAGTTAATATGGCAGAGGTGGACATTAGAATGAAGGTCCTCTGGTTCCAAATCAAGAGACCATTCCAATACATAATATGGCTTCTGACATGTCACGTTCTATGTTTTAAAATTCCATCTGTGACATGGTATTTTGTAAAACCTGACATTCTATGAATATCTTGAATTTGAACAATGATTCTATTCAAGAGAGAGCGCTCCTATGAGAAACTCCTTCCTTCAAAAGTCCCTTCTAAGGTTCAGTGTTATACATGGTCTTTGAGTCCAAGTAGTGTTTCTACTTCCCACCTCCCAACATAATTTGGAGGCGGCTATCATCTTTTTTTTTTTTTTTACCATTATCCTAGTGTCTTTGCTCTCAATCCAGTTCTCTTTAGCCAGAATGTCCCTCCCCCTCAGTCTTTCCCTTTCTTCCCAACCATAGCCTACTTGACGAACCACTTTCTCCAGAAATCGCTCCCAGCTAGCCTCCTTCTCAACTGTTCAGAATTCTTAGAATTCACAATCTCAGAGCTGAAAGAGACTGAGACAATCCTTTCATTCTACAGGAAAGGAAGCTAGGACCAGAGAGGGGAAGTGACTTACTTACAATCAATTACTTAGTCACCGTCTAACCCATATGGTCTATGACAGACTTTCTTAAACTTTTTCCATTTGTGATCCCTTTTCACCTGAGAAAATTTTACATGACCCCAGGTATACAGGCGCAGAAAATAGGTATACAAATATTACTGATAATAATAAATCATAATTTCATGATACCCACATTCAATTACAAGACCCCATATGGGCTACAAACCACAATTGAAGAAACTGGGGCTTAAAGGGGAGCATCAGGGTATCCTGTTTGATGGCCTTGTCCCTTACATCTCCCTAAGAAGCTAGAGAGGATCCAGAAACTCCCTTCTTCCCCTTCTCTTAATCTCGTCCCCATTCCCAGCTTTCCTGATTAAAGTCCCACTCCCACTTCTACCCTTAATTAAATCCCCCCACTTCTGTTACAGTCCTGGTTTCTCTTGCATACACACTAATTATCTCTTTGCATGCTTTTTTTTTCTTTCTTCTTTTTTTTTTTTCTTTTTGCTGAGGCAATTAGAGTTAAGTGACTTGCCTAGAGTCACACAGCTAGGGAATGTTAAGTGTCTGAGACCAGATTTGAACTCAGGTACTCCTGACTTCAGGGCTGGTGCTCTATCCACTGCGCCACCTAGCTGCCCCGCACACTAATTATCTCTAATTTATATATGTGTATATCTGTATTTCCATTGCTATTTATCTCTGGGCTAAGGTGTATATTGCCCTATCTGTTTTTGCATTTGTGTTTCTACCTTTCTATTTGTGTATGTCTATCTGCTCCTGTATTTGTGTGTCACTAATAGGTCTGTTAGTGGGCTGGATGTGTTTATTCCTGTGTGTACCCCAAGTTCTTACCTTTGGCCAAGCTCTGTGTTATAGGAGGACATAGTGTCTGTTCAGCTGTTGCTCACTGGCTCTTCCTTCTGGAGCCTTCCTGGGGTAGAGATTTTATACAAAGGTAGGTGGGGCAGGAAATAGGGAAGAACACTCCTGTAAAATTTCTATCCACACTGGCGTGGTCTAGTTCAGGGCCTCTGCAATTGCTTGCAAAATCACTGTCCAGTTGGGGGGAAGAGGGAGGGGAGGAGACTTCCCAGAATAGGTGTCACACTTGGGGCTACTCATCAAGATTTCTCCTAAATGTTGTCCCTAGTTTTAAGGTCACATGCCCTTTTCTTACAACCTCTGCAAGGGTATGAATCCAAGTTTCAGGATCTTGGGAAAAGAAAGATGGAGGGTGGTGGTGGTGGAGGAGAGGACCCTAGAACACGAATCCTGGAAAGGTCCATAGAAGATAAAACTTCAGCTGATGGGAACCTTAGAACACAGACTGTCAGGGCATGGAACATAGAACTGGGAGTAGCAGAATAGGCTTGGAACAGAGAACATCCTGAAAATGGAGAATGTCAGAGCTAGGGGTCAGTATAGGGAGAAAGCCCTTTGGGCAGAGAAGGTCAGTACTGGGAGGACTCAGAATAAAGATCATCTCTGGGTCTCTGGGGAGGACTCACCTTACCCAATCCATCTCATTTGGTAGATGGGGCAATGGAAGCCTGGTGAAGCAAATGCCTTGCAAAGTAACGAGAAGTAGAAGTGGGTCAAGGCCGAGGGTGCAGGGTTCTTTCCTGTTCTTTACTTTGGAGTCTGTCCCATGGGGTTTCATCATTGTCATGAGGGCCAGAACTGTTGGTGGCAGAGAAATTGCTGCTTCCTGATCTCTCTTACTGAAGAGATAGATAGGCCTCCCCTTTCTGTCCATGAAACCCCTACACATTCCTTCTTGTCAGTCATCTCTTTATCCAAATTCTTACCTGCTCCCCTCCCCTATTGTCTGAGCAGTCAGACAGAGACAATGAGGTTCAGTGTAAAGAGCTCTGGCCCTGAGACTCATAACACCTTGGATCTGTGACTGTCACTTTCCTTCTCTGGCCCCCGTTTCCTCATTTGTAACATGAGGATGTTTAACTCAATATCCTCTGGATACCCATCTAAGCTCTTTTTTGGGGGTTTATTTTTGTTTTTGCTGAGGCAATTGGAGTTACGTGACTTGCATAGGGTCACACAATAAAGAAGTGTTAAGTGTTTGAGGTCACATTTGAACTCAGGTCCTCCTGACTTCAGGCCTGGTACTCTATCCACTGGACCATCTAGCTGCCCCCCATCTAAATTCTTAAGACATATTGTGATTATGTGATCGTCATGACTGTTGAGAAGAAAAGGGTGAAGGAGAAAACAAGATTTTCCAAAGCCAGAAAACAAGACCCTCAAAGGGGGAAAAAGTCTCTGTGCTCTCTGTTACAATTCTGTTTCTTCTCTCTGATTGTTCCACAGGAATGACTTGGTTGCCCAGCCTTCTCTTCAAATGAATTCAATAATAATGATGCCCAATCCTAGAACATCAGACCCATGAGCTTCTTCAATCTCACATACACACAAATGCATACACATGGACATGGAAATGTGGAGACATATACACAGACGGGACAGACAGACATAGAGCTAGCCCACTGTATTTCAAAGAGAATGAGATTATCCAAAGAGCTTCAGTTTAGCCTCAGCTCTGCCATATCTCCATGTGATTTTGTGATTGTCCTTTGTGGGACTCAATTTATAGGTTTCCCCATCTGCAAAATGGAGTTGGAACTGATTATCTAAGGAGGCCCCTTCCAACTTTGACTTCATTATTTGTTCTCTGCACCAGCCCTGAAGTCAAGAGGATCTGAGTTCAAATCTGGTCTCAGACACTTAACATTCCCTAGCTGTGTGACCCTGGGCAAGTCACTTAAACCCCAAATGCCTCAGCAAAAAAAAAGTTCCTTCTCTGATATACCATGTTCCAAGGTACCCTCCAGCTAGGACATTTTATGTACCAAGGACCTTTCCAGCTTTGACAGTCTCTGTTCCTCCAGCTAGAATATTTTATGTACTAAAGACCTTTCTAGCTGATATTCCCTTTTCCAAGGTTCCCTCTAATTAGGACATTCTATGTACCAAAGACCTTTCCAGTTCTGACACTCCATGTTCCAAGGTCTCCTCCAGCTAGGACATTCTATGTAGCAAAGACCTTTCCAGCTCTGACATTCTGTGTTCAATCAATCAACCAGTGTTTATTGAGTGCCTACTAGATGCAGACAAAAAGGAAACAGTCCCTGCCCTCAAGGAGCTTACATTCTATAGAAGACAACATGTACAACATATATACAAATAAATACAAAGTAAATATATACAAAATATGTGTTGACCAGACACATGATTTCATTGGTGTTAAGAAGGTCCTGGTGAGGGACTTCCTTGACCAATACCAAAAAAAAAAAAAAAAAAAAAAAGAATGTTGGCTCCGAAGTCAGAGAAACTGGATTCAAAGTCTACCATTGATGTTTACTATCTGGGTGATCCAGGAAAGATCATTTCATTTCCTTGGCCTCAGTTCCCTAATCTATAAAATGAGGTTTGGACCATTCCTTCCAGCTTGAAATCTATGGAACCTATAAAATGCATACAAAATAAACCCAAGGTAATTTGGGGGACAGGGAGGCATTAGCGGCTGGCAGAGAGGAGTCTGTAGGAGGTGACACTTGAGCTGAGATTTGAAGGAAATCTTAGGGATCCTACGAGCTTGCAGTGAAGAGGGAGGGCATTCTAAGCATGGAAGACTGTTCAAAGGCCCAGAGAGGGGAGAAGGAGCTTCATTGGTGAGGAAGCTTCTCACCAGTTTGGCTGGACCATGAGGAAAGGGGAGGTGGAGCTAGGCTTGGAAGAGTTTTAAATGCCAGGAGTTCTGTTTTAAGGCTCCTCCTAGCTTGAACATGCTATGAGATAAGGTTCCTCCCAGCTGTGATGTTCCACGACCCAAGGCCCTTCCCAGCTCCAGCTCCATCCCCCTCATTCTTTAGTTTCAAGTTCATTGAGGGGTGTAAAAAGCTTCCAGCTCCCCTAGGATCTGACCCCATGTGGCTGAGCAGCAGTGCCCTAGGGCATAGACGCCATAGCTGCCATGGTTAAATAAGAATCAAAATAGTTTATGTTTCTATAGCATCTCTGAGCTTGGAACTGATTTCCATCCAACCATCCTGTGAGGTAGGTAGCGTGAGGAGTATTATCCCCATTTCACAGGTAAAGAAACTGAACCTCAGAGGTGCCTTATCCAAGGTCACTCGGATGGTGAATCCTGGACCCAGACCCAGGGCCCCTGCCTCACAGCTCCTTTCTGGTGTGGACCCCTGGGATCCACCCCCTCAGCCAGCCAGGTGGATGAGAGCCAAAGAGAGGGCCCAAGCAGTGGGTGTTGTAAACAGAGTTTTATTTGGGGGGTGGGGGGAGAGGGCTAATTCCAGAGTTAATACAGAGCACAGCTGTTGCATGCATGACCTGCAGGTCAGAGGTGGAAGGTCACAGGTCACGAGAGGATGGGAGGTGCTGGGGACCCTCTCCCTACCCTGGGGCCCTATTTACAGGGTACTGCACCCCCAGGGCCCCCTCCCCTGAGCCACACCAAACCAGAGCCCTTTAGACAGCAGTGTCTGGAGTATGGAGTGAGGGATGAGGGGGAGAAGGGGGGAGGAATGGGAGAGGTGAAGACCCTCCCCAAGCTGGCAGACACACCACCGTCTTCCCTGAAGGGGTGGGATCCTGCCTCCAATGCCCCCTTTGCCACGTCTGAGCCACGTCGAGTCTCGCCACCAGTAATACCAGCTCCTTACCTACCACACTGACTCAGGCTCTGCCTCCCGCTGGCTGAGTCCCGCCAGTCTGTGGCTCCGCGTCTGAGACAGACCCCCCGATCCCCACACCCCAGCAGCGGCCCCTCTAGACGGATGTGCCCCCTCCCACTGCCCCCTTCCTCCAGGATGGACACGGGCATGCACACGCTCACACACACATAGAGCTACCCAGTGACCCCCACACACATACACACATACACACGCGCACCCAACGCAGAAGACCCCTGGCCCGAGGGACCATCGGTGGGGGAGGGACATCCGGAGCAAGGGAGGGGGGGGGCTCTGGCCAGGGGGCAGCTTCTCGGCCTGGCCAGGCCCACTGAGCCCGAGATTGTGCAATTCATTAAAAAAAAAAAAAGAAACAGAAAAAGAAAAACAACCAGGAGAATGGCAGATAAGAAATGATAGGCCAGTCTCCGATGGTAGGGATGCCAGGACGGAGAGCTGGAAGGGGCCTTAAGACACCATCGAGTCCAATCTAGTCCCTCGCTTGGCGGACTGGAACCCTGGGGCCCAAAGAGGTCAGGTGACAGCTGGTCAGAGGCAGGGCTGGGATGCGAAACCAAGTCCCCTGACTCTCAGTCCTTCCATCCCAGACCAGCACAGCTTCTTCCAACCCCCGAGGGAAGGGATCCACGCTCTTGTGCTTCTTGTGCTCCCCGGGGGTGTGAGAAGGAACCCCGACTCCCCAGAAGCACCCTGCCTGGCGGAGGACCAGGGCCTAGGGGACGGCTCTTCCTGTGCCCGAGCTGGCAGGCGCCGTGCCTGGGTCCCCTTGCCAGAGAAGTGGAGGCCGAGAGGATATCGGGGGGCATCGATGGGCTGTGTCCCCCGACTTTACTGCACAGGGGGTGCAGTCCTCTCAGGCCCGTAGGGGAGCAAGCGGGCAAAGTCTGTGAGCGGGCGGGGGCGGCGGGCATGGGGGGGCTCCCCGGGGCGACTCTCGCTGCTGCCGCTGTTGAAGGTGTGTGTGCGCCGCAGAGCCGGGGCGGCCGGGCCGCTTCTCGTCAGGCTCCCAGTGGGAGGGCTCCAAGGCCGCGAGAGGCTGTCAGGGGCTGGGTCCGGGTGGCCCGTAGGGGCTGAGACTACCCGCCGCCGGTCAGGGCTGGCGTGGGGTGTGATGGGGAACTCGACGTAGGAGGCCCGGCCCGACCTGGCCTGGGAGGGGGCCACTCCGCCCACTTGGTCCCGGCCTCCGGCCATCGCCGAAGGCAGGAAGCGCACGTCGCCCCCCGCCTCGGGGTCTGGGCCGTGCCCGCCCCCGCCGGGGTGCAGCAGGATGATGGAAGAGGAAGAGGAGGACGCAGCACCAAGGGACGGGGCGTTTCCAGAGGGCTCCCGGAGCACGGTGTGCAGGACTCCTTGAGTCTGCTCCCAGCCACGCCGCGGCAGCCCGCCGGGGCAGCGCTTCTGCTGCAGCGGGGTCTGCTCGGGGGTGGGCAGGAGGCCCGAGGCGAGTTCGTGCTGGCCAGCCTGTAGCAAGGCTGCTTGGGGCCAACCATTCTGCATGAGTGGGGCCAGCAGGGT
This sequence comes from Myrmecobius fasciatus, assembly GCA_023553655.1. Lineage (NCBI taxonomy): Eukaryota > Metazoa > Chordata > Mammalia > Dasyuromorphia > Myrmecobiidae > Myrmecobius > Myrmecobius fasciatus. The sequence goes on from JAJPUD010036075.1 coordinate 8,241, forward strand.
CTCGGGGGGCCCAGCCCGGGGCCCGCCCCCCCCACGCCGCTCACCCAGGCGGCTCACGCTCACCACCTGGCCCTCCCCGCCATGGGCCAGGATCGCCTCCTTGTCCTTGCGGCGAGCCAACTCCCGCCGGTCTCGATGGCCCACGAACCAGCAGACGCTGAAGCCCGAGACCACGGCCCCAATGACAAAGGCAGCCACAGAGGAAGTCACCAGCAGGTTCACAGACACAAGGCCGGCCCGCTCCTCCATGAAGCTTTCCCGAAGAAGCCCTGGGACGCACGTAGGAGGGGTGAGCCCCAAGCAGATGGCACCAGCCCTCCCACCTTCCTTCTGGCCAAAGAGGGAAACTCCAGGGTCTGATGGAGGGGAGAGAAGCTTCCCACCCACGGCCAATCACTGCCCTCAGCATCTCTTAGCTTGTCTCCTATTTCCCCCGACACCTGTCTCCCTCTGTGTCCATCTCCTGACCCGGAGAGCTTCAGTGCTCCAACAGGCTTGGTCAGCCGTGGGCAGCACAGAGCATGATGGGAATGGGCCAGGGTCTCCCACCCTTGACCAGAGTTTGGATCTGTGTGGGCCGAGATGCTGGGGTGAGGCTGGGGGACACCCTCAGGAAGCAGTGCCCATTTGGTCTAGGTCAGGACACCCTCCCTAACCCTCAAGCACTCACCAGTACAGTCCCCTAAGCCAGATGTGCTGGCTCCAGAGATGTCCTGGTCAAAAATAGCCCTGAGAGAGAGAAGGAAGAAATGACCATTTATTAAACACCCACATGTGGCAAGCACTTGTACCAAGCATTTACAATCTTCTTCGGTCTATACAACAATCCTAGGATATAGGAGAGGTGCTGCTATTATAGTCACTTTACAGACCAGCAAATGAAGGAAAAGCGATTATTGAGTGTCTTGTTCAGAGTGGCCTTCTAGGGTAGTATCTTTAAAGCCTTTTCTTTCTTTCTTTCTTTCTTTTTTTATTAAAGTTTTTTATTTGCAAAACATATGTATGGGTAATTCTTCAACATTGACCCTTACAAAGCTTTCTGTTACAGATTTTGCCCGTAATAGGGCAAATATTACGGGCCCGAGTGCCCATAATAGGGCAAATATAGGCAATATATAGGGCAATAGGGGAGTCCCCTCCCCTCCCCTAAATGGCAGGAAATCCCCTACATTTTAAAGCCTTTTCTATGAATATATGTGACAGGAAAAGATCTCAGAAACAAATCAATGTACATAAGTACAGAGTTCTAATACAGTCATGTTCCCTTATTAGAAGCCTGTTGATCAAAAACCGTTTATTAAATTCTTATTATGTGACTGTCAAAAAAAAAAGTGTCTTGTTCAGGATAACCCAACTTTTATTTAAGGCCAGGTTTGAACATGGGTTAACCCCTGATGTGATGTGCCATACAGCCATATTGTGGGGGGACAGGTGCAAAAAGGGAGGATTCAGAACCCCTTAGTCCTTTCTCTTTCTCATTCACATCCTAAGGATGCAAGAAGGGGTTCTTGCATCTGGAATGGGTTTATCGTTTGATCAGACTAAGAGTTAGAAGGAACCATAGAAGTGCTCTGGCCCAGACTCCTCCTTTGATATGTGACACTGAAGCCCAGGGAAACCAAGAAAGTAGCAAAGCTGGATTGGAACCCACACCTTTGAACTCCAAATCCCTCATTTTGCTTCTCCAGTTCTTCACTGCTAGAGGCCGGGTGGTGACCTAGGGTGGCCACCAAGGAGCTAAAGGGAAGGTTCCCCTAGTTACTGGCTTTGTCTCTGGAAATTTCACCT
>JAJPUD010036077.1:2500-10027 GCA_023553655.1 Myrmecobius fasciatus
AAGCTAAATTAAATCTCACAAATTTATTGATTTAATGTTGAATTTCACATATCACCAAGTTAAATCAAATTTCACTTAAATTTACTAATTCATTAATTAATTTTATCAACTAATAATACATTTAATAGATTTATCTATTGTTGATTATTAATTTGACATTAATTGATTTTTAATTAAATTTTTGATTAATTCATGTTTATTTCCTCTTTTTTTTTTGTTCATTTTAACATACATTGCTTTATGACTCATGTTGGGAGAAAAAAATCAGAGCAAAAGGGAAAAACCATGGGGAGATTAAGTGAAGGAAGTGAGCAGAGCATGTGGTGATTGACATTCAGTCTCCTTTGTTCTTTTTCTGGATACAGATGGCATTTTCTGTCCCACTTCTATGGGGATTACTCTGAGTCATTGAGAAGAACTGAGTCTTTCATAGTTGATCATGGCATATCCTTGCTGTTAATGGGTACATCATATTTCTGGTTCTGCATGTGGTGCTCAGCATCAGTTCCTGTAAGTCTCTACAAGCCTTTCTCCAATCAGCTTGCTCAGTATTTTTAAGACAACAGTAATATTCCATAATGTGCACACGCCACAACGTGCTCAGCCATTCCCCGTTTGGTGGGCATCTACTTGTTTTCCAATGCTTTGCTACTATCAAAAGAGCTGCTACAATCATCCTTGCACATATGGGTCCTTTTCCCTCCCTTCTGATTTCCTTGGGATATAGACTTAGTAATGACACTGCTGGGTCAAAGGGGAGGCAGAGTTTGATAGTTCTTAGGGCATAGTTATAAATTGCTCTCCAGAATGGTTGGATCAGTTCACAACTCCACCAACACTGCATTAGTGTTCCAGTTTTCCCACATCCCCTCCAGCATTTATCATGATCTTTTCCTGTCACCTTAGTCAATCTGAGGGGTGTGTAGTGGTGCCTCAGAATTGTCTTAATTTGCATTTCTCTGATCAATAGTGATTTACAACATTTTTTTATATGAGTAACTAGGGTTTAAATTATCTGGGTGAAAATTGCCTGTTCATATCCTTTGACCATTTCTCAATGGGAGAATAGCTTTTATTCTTCTAAATTTGAGTCACTTTATATATTTTAGAAATGAGGCCTTTATCACAACTTTTGGATATAAATTTCCTCCAGTTTTTCTGCTTCCCTTCTAAGTTTGTCCACATTGGCTTTGTTTGTTCAAAACCTTTTTAATTTCATGTAATCAAAATTATCCATTTTAGCTTTCATATTATTCTCTAGTTTTTTTTCCCATTGTGTATATTATTTTATTGGTCCTGTTTACCTCTCTTGGCCTATATCCATAAAATCCTTTCCATGTTTATTGGTTTTCATCATAGTCATTGAATCTTTTTATTATTTATAATTTTTTATTGTAGTAAGTTTATTTTTAATTCACCTTGCTTTATGAATCATGTTGGGGAAAAAAAATCAGAGCAAATGGAGAAAACCATGGGAGAAATAAAAAATAAAACCAGAAAAAAGAAATTAGCATAGCATGTTTTGATTTACATTCGTCTCCTTAGTTCTTTTTCTGGATGCAGATGGCATTTTCTGTTCAAATTCTGTTGGGATTGCCTTGGATCACTGAACTGTCTCTGTCATAATCATTCTCTGTCTCTGTCTCTTCTCAGGTCCAAATACAGCAAGTGTCTGGTGCCATTTTTCATTCCCATTTCTATAAGCTGGCTTCGGACACACAGCTCTGTGCAGTCCACTTTCTGTCCCTTTTGCTAATGCTAGTTTTGCTTCACTTCCCCACCCCAACTCACAAGCTAACACATATTACCTACTTAAGAAAAGAAACAAAGCAAGAATGATGCATTGTGGACTTTCCCATACACTTGAAATGGAAATTGCTCCCCAGTAAGGCAACACGTTTCATATCATGTGACATACCAGAAACCAAGTAGAATTGAATTTTAGTGAGATTAAATTTAATTATTCCCTAAAAATGAAATTACAAGTTATATAGAAAAGGCAGCAGGTTATTGTTTCCTCTTGGTCAGGTTAAAAACAGTTTCTCCTTTAGATATAATGGCACTCAGTTGTGGAATATCGTCCTTATGTTGCTTTAGATCAAATTAAGCGTAAAATGAGCAACTTCTCGTCTGCCCGTGTAGACAATGCACAAGAATAAATACTACAATCTTTTTTTCCCTAAATATCAGTTCACAAAACTGCCTCAGAACATTGCAATTGGGTCTGTTGCAAATACCTACCATGTTGGGCCAATTTAATATCACAAATTCAGTCTCAGCTCAGTGCCTTCAGATCCCTTTTCATAAAAAAGAAATTCTCCATCACCCCTGTAGCTAGCAAAGAGCTAGCTGAAGAAAATAACTTGATAATCTTAATCCAAGGTCATTTTGTAATTTCACCCCCCCCACTTTCAGGATTTGTACCTGACTCCAAACCTCCAAAGTCCTATTTTTATGTATTGCTATATATACTTCTGAAAAACACTGGTTGAACGGCACAAAAAGCCTCTCTTTCCCTCTTCTTCTTTCTCTTTTTCATCTTCTTCTTTTATCTAATTTCAAGAACTCTCAAAATTTTCACTGTCTGGAAACTCAAAGATTTCTATTTCTTACACTCTCTTCAAGGCCTGCTTTATCAAATTATATGATATAATTATAAACACAGCTATTTTCTTTTTATTTAATACATCTAAGTCATAATGGGCCCTTCTTTGTTTTCAATTATTGCCTCTCTAAAAACTGCATTTATTCCCCCACCCCTAAATTTTCAGAATCATTTGTTCAATGTGTAAAGACTGTATACAAGCATAGACTGCTTCCCATCTTAAAAATATTGGTTAATAAAATCAGACCTAGTCAATTGAAAAAGCATTAAGTGCTCATGGGTTGGCCAAGTGAATATAATAAAAATGACAATGCTACCCAAACTAATTTACTTATTTAGTGCCATATCAATCAAACTCTCAAGAAATTATTTTACAGATCTAGAAAAAAATAGTAGCAAAGTTCATTTGGAAGAACAAAAGGTCAAGAATTTCAAGGGAATTAATGAAAAAAAAGGCTGATGAAGGTGGCCTTGCTGTACCAGATCTAAAACTATATTATAAAGCAGCAGTCATCAAAACCATTTGGTACTGGCTAAGAAATAGAGTAGTCAATCAGTGGCATAGGGTAGGATCACAGGACAAGTAGGCAATAACTATAACAATTTAGTGTTTGATAAACCCAAAGACCTCAACTTTTGGGATAAGTACTCACCATTTGATAAAAACTGCTGGGAAAATTGGAAACTAGTTGGGAAGAAATTAGGGCTTGACCCACATCTAATACCACATACCAAGATGAGATCTAAATGGGTTCATGATTTGGATATAAAGAGTGATATTGTAAGCAAATTAGAGGAACGTAGTATAGTTTACCTCTCAGACCTGTGGAGATGGAATAAATTTATGTCCAAAGAAGAACTGGAACTCTTAACTGAACAGCAGAGAGATAATTTTGACTATATTAAGTTAAAAAGGTTTTGTACAAACAAAACTAATGCAGACAAGATTAGTTGGGAAATAAATTGGGAATAAATTGGAAAATCATCTTTACATTTAAAGGTTCTGAAGACCTCATTTCTATAATATATAGAGAATTGTCTCATATTTATAAGAATTCAAGCCATTCTGCAATTAATAAATGGCCAAAGGATATGAACAGACAATTTTTAGATGATGAAATTAAAACTATTTCTAGTCATATGAAAAGGTGCTCCAAATCACTATTGATCAGAGAAATGCAAATGAAGACAACTCTGAGATACCACTACATACCTGTCAGATTGGCTAAATTGACAGGAAATGATAATGATGAATGTTGAAGGGGATGTGGGAAAACTGGGACACTGATACATTGCTGGTGGAACTGTGAACGGACCCAACCTTTCTGGAGAGCAATTTGGAGCTATGCTCAAAAAGTTATCAAACTGTGCACACCCTGCAATCCAGCAGTGTCTCTACTGGGCCTGTATCCCAAAGAGATCTTAAAGGAGGGAAAGGGCCCCACATGTGCAAAAATGTTTGTGGCAGCCCTTTTTGTAGTGGCTAGGAACTGGAAACTTAATGGATGCCCATCAATTTGAGAATGGCTGAACAAATTATGGTATATGAATGTTATGGATTATTATTGTTCTATAAGAAACGACCAGCAGCCTGAGCCCAGCAAATGGCTGATCCCCTGCCCGTCTGAAACACACCTGCTCTGGAGTTCTTCCAAGGTAAATTTTTGATAGAAGTATGTTGTACTCTAAGTGTTTGATGGAGCCCTCACTCCAGAACCAGTTCAGAGGCCTAATTTGTTCTGGGTCTGAGGGAAGATCAGGAGCTCACAGAGAATGATGTCTGCAGTTTGCCATCTTGGCTCACCCCCCCCCCTTACAGATTTTTATATTAAGAAACATAATCGTATAAATATGTTCTCAAGACCTTGAGCCCAGGATCCTAAAGGTCAAATAATTCATTCATGTTGGCTCCCCTTCCTGCCATTCTTCAAGCTCCTGATCTAAAAGAGCTTGTGTTTGTAATAGGAAGAAATACTTTATTAAGTATACTGCTTGTAAAATCTGGATTGTCTATTTCACAATGATGGTTCCTGATTTCAAAAAGCTCAATGAAGAGAAAGAGAGTAACTTTACTTCTCCCTTGAACAATTCTCTAAAGCAATACCATTGTCTTGCTGGCTATCAAGTAACTGGGGGGAACATGGTGTTCCCAGTACAGCCAAGAGAATGGGGACACTGAAAGTGGAGGAGGATCCAGAGCCATAGCATGTGCCTTGCTAAATGGCTCAGGCACCACATGGGCTTTTGTAACAGAGCCCACCATGGACTGCTTGCTCTTCCCCCACATAGAAGGAAGTCTCTTGATTTGCTCAGGTTTCCACCATTTGTAATTGCTGTGAATGGCCATGGTTACTTGCTGTAAGCATCACAGCTGCGACTGTTCTTATTGCTGCTGTTGAGACCCTCTCTTTGCATGGACTCACTAAGTCCTAGGAATCTTCTTTTGTTCCATTTCCCCCCTGGAGTGTGCTGGGAACTCCATGGGTGAGTTTCCAATTTATTATGATATTTGGGAGGTGATCCTTTTCCCTTCCTTCTCTCAATTGTCATCAGTCTTCATGGGATCTAATTTATCTCATCTTAGCTTTCCTTTCTCCTTTTCCCAATACAATCCTTTTTCAAACCATTGATGTTTTTTCTTTAATAGCATCCCATCAGAGGCAATTTCTACCCACCCCCTGTCTCTTTCTGACCTCAGAAAAGAGAGTTCTCAAGAGCTACACGTATCATTTTCTCCTGTGTGGATGGAAAGAGTTTCACCTTGAAATCCTATGTTTTTCTTTTCTTTCCTGTTTACTTTCTATGCTTGTTTAAAGATCAGCTTTTCTGTTTAAATTGTGTTCTTTTGAAGAGGAATGGATCACAGTCCCTTTGTCCATTGAAACTCTCTCTCCAGCCCTGAAGGATAATGAGTCCCTGGGCAGTGAATTCTTGGTTGTAAACCTTGTCTTGGGGAATATGGTATTCCAGGGCCTCCCACCTTTACTGTAGATGCTGCCATATCCTGGGTGACCCTGCCTGGGGCTCCTCGAAACTTGGGTTGATGTTTTCATTTCTAGCAACATGCAGTCCTTTTTCCTTGAGATCATCATTCTGGGGTTTTGCAACCATATTTCTTGGTGCCTTCTTTCTAGGATCTCTTTCCAGATGTGGAAGATGGAGACTTTATTTTTAAGGAAGGGCATTTCTTTTGAAAGGATTGTTTTCAATTCCTAAGTATTTATTTTCTCTAAAATATACTTATTTCACCTTAGGAAATAGTTCCCAACCTCAAGAATACCCAAATACCACAGACACTGTAGACTATACCATATTACCCATTAAATAAAATGGCATGTCCAAGGAAATAAAAAGAAGAAAGCAAAATAGGTTTCTGTAAGTAAAGAAAAAAATGGAGTTAAAATATGACAAAAGTCCAATTGAGAAACAGAGACATTTTCAGATTGACAGAATCACTCCCCAAAGCTGGCATTATGGATATTTGCAATTCTATTTCTGCAGCATGTGATTTAACAGAAACTCAGAGAAAGGCTTAAATATGTAGCATTTCACCTTTGTAACCAGGAGAGCAAGAGTTATGTCTTTTGATTTTAATTTTTAGACATAATCTCTTTTTCAATATGTTGAGGATTGCTGATGTCATTAATGATAGAACTCTCCCTGTTCTATGTCTTTCCATCTTCAGCCCGCCTTTTCATGGTGTGTGTTTCTAGAAGGGGCAGAGATTCTTTGCCCCCACACTTGACCCAATACTGACAGGTACATGGGGACTGGATCCTTCAAAGATCTGTTTAATTGAATTACAATCTCATTTCATCAGAGACCTTAAAAGAAAGACTTTGAATGTCATGCACACCATGAGCTTCATTTTACAGATATGGAAACTGAGGCCTCCTTAGTTTTAGTGAATTAAGTCATAGAACATCATTGGATGTAGTGTGGGAACACATGCTGGGATCACTGTTAAGAACTGGAAGTGACTTGAGATCTAGAGGGTCATTTTTCCTGACTATTTTGCTCTCTGCTGCTACTATATCAACCTGGTACCTGAGAATCTCTTGAAGAATGTTATCCAGGCCCTCTGTGTGTTTGTTGGTTTCCCCCCTGGCTCTCAGGGAGACCAATCATTTTTAATTGGAACCTCCTGCATCTGTATTCCAGGTTGGCTATTTTTCTTATATTTTATATTTTCTTCAATTTTCCCTGCTTTTTAAATTTATTTGACTGATTCTTGACATCCCATAGAGTCATTAACTTTCCTTTATCTTGTTCTAGTTTTTAAGGTATGATTTTCTTAAGTTAGCTTTTGTCTGTCTTTTTCTGCAGGGGTTTGCTTTGGTGGCAATTTCCCGAGGGCCCCTATTGTTTGGTATCATGCCTACAACAGGTGGTAGCCTTGCTGGTTTCCTGGATGGGCAGTTTCCCAGGGGTCCCTTGGGTTTGGTATGTTGCCCACAGCAGGGAGTAGACCTGGTAGCCATTATCCAGAGGCCTCCTTTATTTGGTGTCTTCCTCACAGCAAGGGGTTGCCTTGCTTGCAGTTTCCCAGGGCCCCAATTATTTGGTATCTTGCTGACCACAGTGGGTCAGCTTGTTGGTTTCATGGGTGGGCAGTTTCCCTGGCTCCCATGGGTTTGGTGTGTTGCCCACAGCAGGGGGTAACCCTGGTAGGAATAATTAACCCAAGTGTCCCTTTATTTGGTTTCTTCCTCATAGCAGGGAGTTGCCTTGCTTGCAATTTTCCAAGGACACCTATTATTTGGTATTTTGTTCACAACAGGGGGTCACCTTGCTGGTTTCCTTCATTGGCAGTTTCCCAGGGGTAGCTTGAGTTTGTTGTGTTACCCACAACAGTGCAGAGCCCTGGTTGCTTTTTTCGAAAGGTCCCTTTTATTTGATGTCTTTCTTATAGCTTTAAGTAA
>JAJPUD010036078.1:0-10027 GCA_023553655.1 Myrmecobius fasciatus
CCAGAGTATCTTCTTCTAGAATCGTGTTGTTCTCCAGATATTGTGGATTTTTTTGCTTCAGAATCAGTCTAGAGGCTTCATATGTTGTTGGTTTGAGGGGAGGTTAGAGGAGGTTACAGAGACTCCTGTCTGATCTCCGCCACCATGGCTCCACCCCGCGAAAGGAAGTCCAGAAAATTTTCTTCTAAGATTTTTAGTGAGGGATGCTAAACAGATGCTTATGACATGCTAGAGTGATTCTATGGCTTTACTAAGATAAGAAGTCTGAGAAATATAGTTTAACAATATACCTTAATCCTATATAAGCTTTATAATCCTGAACTACTTATAAACTCTTGGAAATATTAGAAACTCTCTAAGATTTAATTTTTCAGAGAAGTTGTCCATATGCTTGAATAGACAGATTTTCACATGAAGAACTCTCAGCTGTGAAAACCATAAATATGGTAAAAAAAAAAAACATAACAAAGCAAAAATACAAAAATCTACTTACATTGCACTACCCCTGAATTTTAATAGAGAATGACAAAGAGGACTATACATTTCTCCTAATCATAGTGAAAAGTCTGACCAGCCCTTAAAAGTAGAAGAAAAAATGTCAGACATCACTTAGCATCTTAAAAGTCTAATTTTCTGCATTTGTAAAATGGGGTTACTATTCTTTGCTTTTGTAGCTCATGGTGTCATTATAAGGAAAATGTTCTGTAAGCTTCAGGTCATCAGGCAATATAATTTATCATATGTAAATAAATATGGGTTGAAGTTTGTCAAAGACTTAGAAATAGTATACTTCAGGTATATGTTAGTGGTAATTTTGCAAGAAAAATGTTTTATGCAGGTTTTAGGAAAGAGTATATAAGAGAAGGGAAAAAAAAATATCCTCCAAAAGCAATAATGACTAGTGAAGAATTTAGAAATCAGAAGTTTTCTTAGTGAGAAATAATTAAACTACAACAGCTTAAGAAGGCCTGGAGCTTGCTAATGGAGAAAAAATTAAGGTCGTGGCTTGCAAAAGTCATGTGGTACAATAAAGCCCTAAGCCACTAATAATTCTGATTGATTAGCCAAGGCTTAAGATTCTAGAGTTTGTCTCTTGAATACTTATGTGCATATCATATATATCTTACCATATGCAAGGAAGACTATTGGACAAGCAGATATAAAGTGAATGTGTCTTTTAAATATCATCAGGCAGACATAGATATAGAAGAAATAATTCCAACACATTCAATTCCTGTAGATAATTACAACAAAAGTATAGATGCAAAAAAAAAAAATCACCTTAATGGAATAATTTCAGGAAAACTCAAGAGTGCCATCTGAGTAATTATCTCATGATATTAATACCTAGTCAGAATAGATTAATGCTAAAAGTTACATAAGTATATGTGTGGATATATATGTATGCTTATGTACTTATGTTGTTTATTCTATCATTTAATTATAGGACAATGGGCAAAAAGTCATCCATGACTATATCCTTTGTGCTGTGTTTTAAGGAATATTGTAAAAGGTAGGGTTACAGATGAGAAACCATATATTGTGTAATTAGAAAAGAAATGACTAATGTATTGGACTGGAGCCAACATTAAGGAGCCAGCAATTATAAAAGCGTGTTAACATAGTGCAACTGTGCATAAGGAAATGGTTGTGCTTTTTCCCCCTTCTCAAGGTAATTTGCATAAGAGTCTTGCCCATCTGCTTCTAATAATTGATTCTCAAGTTCTGGGATCAGTACCATTTTTTTAAAAAAATTATTTTAGTTGGCTCTATTTGCCATAGTCAAAGACATGTCATCATATACATTTGCATATCTATATGCCTTTTTATTATATGTGTGTTTATATATAGTTATATATTGGGCCTCAGAACACCCAGCAAATTGCTCAGAAAGAATTGCTATTCATGTTGCCAAAGCCCTGCAGAAGCAGTAATGATCAATTTTGGCTGTAAATCAAAGTCAAGGGTTAGTGGAAGCTGAGTTTCAAATAAAGTCCATTGAATCTAGGGGAACAGGCCTGGGAGACTCATTTTGGGTCTCTAAATAGAAATTTTCTTCTCAAGATTAAATCATTTATATAGTTTTTAGAGTTTTTGTGATAGAAGCCAATGACATACAAAAAATAAAGACCCTAGAAATGGCAGGATATGAAAAGCCAGTTATGCCACAAATAATAATAATGCAGATTATGTACCTAGCAATTTTATACATTTTTTGAGGAAATCTTTTTTCTTACTTACAGAGAAGATAGAAAGGATTTCACCCTATTAATTCCAAGTCTGAAAATTTAATTCCCATGCCTCTCCACTTATTTTTACTCTATCTATGTTATGTTTTCATATGGTTTGCAATTGTCATAGTGTTATATGATTAATTAAGTCAATTTATGTAATTCTGAGCAGTGGACTTTATTAAAATGGATATGTAAAGAAGAAGGGGAAAAAGCAAGAGGAATGGAAAGGAAGATATTCTATAAGGAGAGGATCCATCCCATATTTATCATTATATGGCACCTAACACAGTTTTCATTGAGAAGGAACTCCACAAAAATTTCTTAAATGAATGAATTCAAATGCACTTGAAAACAATTATAATTTATAGAAACTGGTGGAAAGCAACCTTTTTATGGATATGATGAGGATAAATGTTTACCTGTAGTCATCAATATTAGAGTTGGTGGTATTTAGTGTCAAAGTATATGAAAATTTGTAGGCTATATTTATTTGAGTGCCCATGGAAAAGAAATGGTTTGGACCTCTTGCAAAAGAAACAGCATAATTGTCTCTATTGGAATAACTTTACTCTGATTGGTTCTATGTTAGACTCTGTCCCTATATTATAGAGTTATTCAGATGTTAAGATAAAGGGGAAAATAAGTGGATGTTATGCTCTAAGAAAAATGCTTTAATAGGAAAGAGTATAATCTGGAATTGTATACTTGTCAAAAGAAGCTAGATGTGTAAAAATATATATAACAGTTATAATCAGTTCAAATGTGCTTATACTTATCTGATATATATTACTGGAAAAGAAATGGGCCACGGTTATGAGTCACAACTGATATATTGATACTACTAGGGTTTTATTTTATTTTTTTAATAATTTTAATTGCTTTTTAAATTTTATTTATAAATTCTATATTTATGGGAATGGTACAATTCCACAGTTTTGGAGGAACTATTTCTTTATGTTCATTGAATCCCAAAGTATTAATTAAGTACTTGTTAATTGCAAAACACTGTGGTAATAGATTGTATGGAAACGAGGAAAAAGTGATTTATATTTTGGGTTTTTTTTTTTGATAATTTTTAAACATTACTTATACTTCCAATTGAACTCTATTAGGAAGCCCCTTTCTTATAACCTCATACCATATGTAGCTAGTCAAACATATAAAAACTTTACTCTTGCCGGAAAATATATGTATCATTCCACATACATGAAGCACTATTACTTCACTGATAAATGCATTCCATAAGGGTTATAATTTCTTTCAATTTTATTTTCCTATACCTTATTTTGGTTATTGTGCAAGTTTTTAACCTTGGTTTAATTGCTTCATTCTGCATTATATCATATAGGTTTTTCAAAATTATCTGAATTCTCCATATTTATAAACTGTCATTTCTTACATTATATTGTTTTTCCATTATGTTCATATAGTATCACAATGTCAGCCATTTCATAACTGAAGAACAGCCACTTTTTTATCATTTTTTTCTGTACACATTCATGTATATCTATATATGCATACATGTACACTTATGCAGTTATAAGTATATATCATATATATGTATTTTATGATACATGTGTGCATTATTAGCCACACTGTACCATCTTGTTTTATATATATATATATATATATATATATATACATATTATATATATATATATGTATTTGTGTGTATACATGTAAAACTAAAGATAAAGAGAATTGTGGAGTAATCTTTTATAAAGAAGGAATGAGAGAAAAAGAAGAGAAAAAAGGAAAAATGAGTGAAAGAAGGAAGGAAGGAAGGAAGGAAGGAAGGAAGGAAGGAAGGAAGGAAGGAAGGAAGGAAGGAAGGAAGGAAGGAAGGAAGGAAGGAAGGAAAGCAGAATAGAATGAAGGGAGGAAGAAAGAAAGGAAAGAGAGAGAAAGTGAATTTTGCAGTAATCTTTTATAAGCAAGGATTACCCATCCAGCAGTACTATGTATAGTGCTACATAGTTCAATGAGAGAATACTGGGGCTGCTATTCCCTCACTTAAGTACTCTCTATTCAAAACCATTTGCAGGACTTCAGAGATCTGTACATGGAGTTCTAGATGAAGTCGGGGATTCTGGATGTGTTTTTGTTTGTTTTTTCTTGAAGGGTATATCTCTAAGGCACACTAGAGTATATTTGTGGAGGAGAAGAATTTGGAATCCTCTATATCTTAGTCTTACCATCCCAAATAAACCTTTAAAAGAAATTCAATTGGGAAATAGCAAAGACTTTTCTATTATTTTTTTCCACATTTATAAATCATCTTTAATTACGGCATTATTTCTGCATCAATTTTTTTAAAAGCTGTCATTATCTATGATGTATATGCATATATTTGTGTTTTCAATTACTAGACAACAAGGTTTACTGTTTCTCTTCTATTGTTATAGTTACATTACATTTTAGAATACCACGTTTCTCTACTCAAATTTACTTTATGCATTTGAAGTTTTAATCCTTTGAATAAAATGATTTCATGACAGGATTCTTCTAGTGAAAAGCTTTCAGTTTCTTAGCTATTAAATGAATGATTCCAAAATTTTCATCTTGCTTGGCATTCAATACGTTTTTAGAACTATTTAATTGATCAACATTTATTAAGAACCTATTGTAAATAAGGCTTTCTACTAGGCATCAAGTATAGGAAAACAAAATTGAAACAATCACTTCTCTCAAGAATATTATATTCTTTCAAGAAATACAACATGGACTTATAAAGTATATTCAGGATATAATATATACAAATGTATATATGTGGGTCAATATGCATATGCATGTATACATGTATATGTACACATATACATATAATCTCTGTGTGTATATACATATATACATACATGCATAAATACACAGACATATATGTACAAGATAATGGTGGGAATAAAGGTTTTGTGTAAAAGATGATAGTTGAGCTGAATCTTGAGGGAAACAAATTCAAATAGGTAGGAGATAAGAATTAAGAAGAAAGTGCATTACAAGCTCAATATATAAATTTTTATCATACAAATATCATTTTTGTTAAATACAACTTTTTATTTAGAGAACATATGAGTGGTTTTTCTACATTGGCCTTTGCAAAATTATTTTTTGTTCCAAATTTTCCCCTCTTTCCCCCCACTCTTACCCCTACATGAAAGATAGTCTAATACATGTTAAATATTTTAAGTTATATGACAAATCCAATATATGTATACATATCTAAACAGTTATCTTACCGCACAAAAAAAAATCAGATCTAGAAAAAGAAAAAAAAGAAAAACAACCTAAGAAGGAAAAGAAAATGCAAGCAAATATTCACAGAAAGCATTAAGCATTAAAATGCTGTGTTGTGGTCCACACTCAGTTTTAACAGGCCTGGCTCTGGATGTATATGACTATCTTCATTGTTGAACAATAGGAATTGGTTTGAATCACTTCATTGTTGAAGAGAATCATGTTCATCAGAATTGATTATCATATAGTCTTGTTGCTGTGTATAATTATCTTCTACTTCTGCTCATTTCACTTAGCATCAGTACCTGTAGGTCTCTCCAGGCCTCTCTGAAATCATCTTGGTGATCATTTCTTACAGAACAATAATATTCCATAACATTCATATGCCATAATTTATTCAGCCATTCTACAATTGATGGGCATCCAATTCAGTTTCCAGTTTCTTGACACTACAAAAAGAGCTGCCACAAACATTTTTGCACATGTGGGTCCTTTTCCCTCCTTTAAGATCTCTTCGGGATATAAGACCAGCAGAAACATTGCTGGGTCAAAGGCTTTGCATAATTTCATAACTCATTGAGCACAGTTCCAGATTACTCTCCAGAATGGTTGGATCCGTTCACAGTTCCACCAACAATGTATCAGGGTCCCAGTTTTCCCACATCCCCTCCAACATTCATTGTTATCTTTTCCTGTCATTTTAGCCAATCTGACAGGTGTGTAGTGGTACCTCAGAGTTGTCTTAATTTGCATTTCTCTGATCAATAGTGATTTGGAGCACCTTCTCATGTGACTAGAAATAGTTTCAATTTCTTCATCTGAAAATTGTTTGTTCATATCTTTTGACCATTTATCAATTGGAGAATGAATAGCTTGAATTTTTATATATTTGAGTCAATTCTCTATATATTTTAGAAATGATACCTTTATCAGAACTTTTGAATGTAAAAATGTTTTCCTAGTTTATTGCTTTCCTTCTAATCTTGTCTGCATTCATTTTGTTTGTATAAAAACTTTTTAACCTGATATAGTAAAAATTGTCTATTTTGTGATTAATGATGATCTCTAGTTCTTCTTTGGTCAAAAATTCCTTCCTCCTCCACAAGTCTGAGAGGTAAACCATCATACATTGTTCTAATTTGTTTATAATATCATTCTTTATGTCTAGATCATGAATCCATTTTGATCTTATTGGTGTTATTTGTGGATCAATGCCTAGTTTCTTCCATTCTAGCTTCCAATTTTCCCAGCAGTTTTTGTCAAATAGTTAGTTTTCATCCCCAAAGCTGGGGTCTTTGGGTTTGTCAAACACTAGATTACTATAGTCATTGACTGTCCTGTAACCTAATGTATTCCACTGATCGACTACTCTGTTTCTTAGCCAGTACCAAATGTTTTTGATGATCGCTGCTTTATAATATAGTTTTAGATCTGGTACAGCTAGGGCACCCTCATTTGCTTTTTTTTTCTTTAATATCCTTGAATTTTTGACCATTTTTTTCTTCCAGATGAATTTTGCCGTTATTATTTCTAGGTCACTAAAATAATTTCTTGGGTGTTTGATTGCTATAGCACTAAATAAATATGTTAGTTTAGGTAATATTGTAATCTTTATTATATTCCCTTGACCTGTCCAAGAGCACTTGATACTTTTCCAGTTGTTTAGATCTGACTTTATTTGTGTGGAGCATGTTTTGTAGTTTTGCTCATATAGATCTTGAATTTTCCTTTGCAGATATATTTCCAAATATTTTATACTATTGACAATTATTTTTAATGGAATTTCTCTTTGTATTTCTTGTTGGATTTTGTTAGTGATGTATAAAAATGCTGATGATTTATGTGGATTTATTCTGTATCCTCCAACTTTGCTAAAGTTGTGGGTTAGTTCTTATAGTTTTTTAGTTGATTCTCTAGGGTTCTCTAAGCATACCATCATATCATCTGCAAAGAGTGACAATTTGGTTTTCTCATAACATACTCTAATTCCTATAATCTCTTTTTCTTGTCTTGCTGCCAAAACTAGCATTTCTAATACAATATTGAATAGTAATGGTGATAGTGGGCAACCTTGTTTCACCCCTGATCTTACTGGGAATAATTCCAGTTTATCACCATTATATATGATGCTAGCTGATGGTTTTAAATAGATGCTACTGACTATTTTAAGAAAACATCCATTTATTCCTATATTCTCTAGTGTTTTTAATAGGAATGGATATTGGATTTTATCAAATGCTTTTTCTCCATCTATTGAGATAATCATATGTTTTTTGTTAATTTGATTACTGATATAGTCAATTATGCTAATAGTTTTGCTAATATTGAATCATCCCTGCATTCCTGGTATAAATCCTACTTGATCATGATGTATTATTCTGGGAATTATTTTCTGTAATCTCTTTGCTAATATTTCATTTAAGGTTTTTCTATCAATATTCATTAGGGAGATAGGTCTATAATTTTCTTTCTCTGTTTTTGTTCTACCTGGTTTAGGTATCAGTACCATGTCTGTGCCATAAAAGGAATTTGGTAGGAATCTTTCATTCCCTATTTTTTCAAATATATTAAGAACTACCAGGGTGGAGCCAAGATGGTGGAGATCAGACATAAGTGTCTGTAACCTCCTCTAAGTTTCCCTCAAACTAACAGCAGATGAAGCCTCTAGACTGGTTTTCAAGTCAAAGAATCCACAATATCTGGAATACAGTATTTCTAGAAGAAGATCACCTGGAGAAACTTCAAAAGATGTCTGTTTCAATAGGGCAGGGGAGGGGTGGTCTGCTGAACCCAGACTGCAACACAGGGAAATCGGGGCAGGAAGCTTGTGCAGGAGTCCGAGCCTTGTAGCTTCCACATACCTGGGAGTCTTCTGTGTGCCTCTAAAGCCAATCTGTCCTAATTGTAAGCAGGTGGTTTAGAAGATCTGCTTTTCTTGGGGGATAGATTGTGAACCAGTGAACCCCTAAAGAGTGCCAGAACTAGCTGCCATTACACAGCATACTAAAGCAATCAATCAATCAGCAGAACTGCCCAGCACTGGAAATCAATCAATCAGCCTAAACCAGAAAATAGAGAAAGAAAATTATGAACCAATCTCCCTAATGAATATTGATGCAAAAATCTTTTTTTTATATTAATACTTTTTATTTGCAAAACATTTGTATGGGTAATTCTTCAACATTAACCCTTACTAAGCTTTCTGTTACAATTTTTACCCCCTACTCCCCACCCCTCCCCTAGATGACAGGATATCCACTACATGTTAATTATGTTAAAATACTTGACAAATCAAATATATGTATACATATTTCAACACATGATTATTGTGTAGGAAAAATTGTATCTACAAGAAAGAATAATCAGATAAAGGAAATACCATGTTGATGCAAAAATCTTAAGTAAAATATTAGCAAAGAGATTACAAAAAGTCATCCTTGGGATAATACATCATGCCCAAGGAAGATTTATACCAGAAATGCAGGTATGGTTCAATATTAGGAAAATTATTAGCATACTTGACTATATGAATAAACAAACTAACAACAACTATATGATTATCTCACTGGATGCAGAAAAATCATTTGAAAAAATCCAGGATCCATTCCTATTAAAAACACTAGAGAATATAGGAATAAATGTACTTTTCCTTAAAATACTCAGTAACATCTATATAAAACCACCAGTAGGCATCATATGTAATGGGGATAAACTGGAACCATTTCCAATAAACTTAGAGGTGAAACAAGGTTGCCCTCTATCAACATTACTATTCAATATTGTATTAGAAATGCTAAGTTTGGCAATAAGAGAATAAAAAGAGATTAAAGGAATTAGAGTATATAATAAGACAACCTAATTATTACTCTTTGCAGATGATATGATGGTATACTTAAAGAACCCTAGAGAATCAACTAAAAAATTTTTAGAAATAATCCACAACTTTAATCAAGTTGCAGGACAAAAAAAATAAATTCACATAAATCATTAGCATTATTATACATCACTAAAAATATCCACCAGCAAGAGATACAAAGAGAAAATTCCATTTAAAATGACGTTCAATAATATAAAATATTTGGGAATCTATTTGCCAAGGGAAAGTCAAGAACTACATAAGCAAAACTACAAAACACTTTCCACACAAATAAAGTGACATCTAAACAACTGGGAAAATATCAAATGCTCTAAGATAAGTCAAGCAAATATAATAAATATGACAAAACTACCTAAACTAATCTATTTATTTCCATACCAATCAAACTCCCCAAAACTATTTTACTGACCTAGAAAAAATAACAACAAAATTCATCTGGAAGAAAAAAAGATCAAGAATTTCAAGGGAATTAATGGAAAAAAAGCAAATGAAGGTGGCCTAGTTGTACCAGATCTAAAACTTTATTATAAAGCAATGTTCATCAAAAGCATTTGGTACGGGAGCCAAGATGGCGGAGTGAGCAACTTTCTGTGTCCTCCTCTGACCTTCTCTCAAGTCAACAGTAAATTAAGCCTCTGAACTGATCTTTAAGTCAACGAACCCAGAAATATTTGGACTAAGAAATTCT
>JAJPUD010036081.1:0-10027 GCA_023553655.1 Myrmecobius fasciatus
AGGTCGAGCATATACAGCTCACCCAGGGAGCTGAAAATGTTGGAAGATAGCTTGTTTAATCGGTTTCCCTGGAGGAAAAGGTAATGCAGGTATGGCGTAGCAGAAAAGGTGCCCTCAGCCAGAGTCTGGAGCTGGTTGCCCTGCAGATGAAGCCTTTCCAGGCTGGGGAGGCCCTTCAGGAGATTGGGGGGCAGCTCCAGCAACATGTTATCAGATAGGTCCAGAATCTGCAGGGCTGTAAAGTTGAGGAGCAGATCTGGGGGCAGTCTTTGGATCCGGTTTTCAGACACATCCAACCACTTCAAAGCCACTAGCCCTTCCAGCCAGTCCACCTTGAGAGTCTCTAGTCTGTTTCCTTTCAGCACCAAGGAATGGAGAACTGTCGAATTTCTGAAGAGTCCACTGGGTAGCTCAGACAAGGTGTTATATGTCAGGTCCAGCACTTCTAGGGTGGGTGTGGGGTTCAGAAGCCCAGAGTTTAAATTGTCAATCCTGTTGCCAGCAAGGTGCAATTCCTGGAGATTGGAAAGGCCCCTGAGGGCATCACTTGAGAGCTGTGAGAGGTTGATATTTTCTACAGAGACAAAAGTAGTATCCACAGGAAGACCCTTGGGAAAGCTGTCCAGGGGGCCACAGGTGGCTGATGTGCCATTGACTTGCAAGGTACAGTTGCAGGCCTTGGGACACTGAGGAAATGCTTGGCCAGGAGAAGAGAACAGCAGAAGAAAAAACAGCAGTAGTGTGGCTAGAGAGCTATTCAAGCCACAGGCAGCTAGGCTGTGGACACAAAAAGATGAATCACTGGTTGGATGCTAAACAATCTTGTCCCAAAGCCCTGAAATTCTCTGGACCTCAGAGTAGACATAAGGCAAAAGGGTAAACCAGATGATCACCTGAGCTTCCTTATAGTCCAAAGAATTTTTTTTCTTTATTAAAGCTTTTTATTTGCAAAACATACATCATGGGTAATTCTTCAACACTGACCCTTACAAAGCTTTCTGTTACAAATTTTTCCCCCCTAGTCCCCACTCCTCCCCTAGATGGCAGGAAATCCACTCCATATTAATTATGTTAAAATACTTTAGTCCAAAGAATTTTAGCAGTAATTTTCTGGTAGTGTTTCCCATCTTTACTGTCTCCCCTTCCACTCAACCCTTTACACCTTCCCCAAATACTTCCTTCTGAAAGATCTTGTTATGTCACTCTCTTCAAAAATCTGACATTCAAGACCCCACACAACCTCCAACGTGGAAATACTACCTTCCCAGCCTTATATTGTATATCCAAAAGTTCCTTCCAAAGGATCACAGGATTTAGAGTTAGGAGAGACCATAGAAAGCACCTGGAGCAACCCTCTGCCTCTCTGTATGAGGAAACTGGACCCAGGAAGGGGAGTGACTTGCTTAAGACCAAAAGTCAGTTAATATGGCAGAGGTGGACATTAGAATGAAGGTCCTCTGGTTCCAAATCAAGAGACCATTCCAATACATAATACGGCTTCTGACATCTCACATTCTATGTTTTAAAATTCCAACTGTGACATGGTATTTTGTAAAACCTGACATTCTATGAATATCTTGAATTTGAACAATGATTCTATTCAAGAGAGAGCGCTCCTATGAGAAACTCCTTCCTTCAAAAGTCCCTTCTAAGGTTCAGTGTTATACATGGTCTTTGAGTCCAAGTAGTGTTTCTACTTCCCACCTCCCAACATAATTTGGAGGCGGCTATCATCTTTTTTTTTTTTTTTTTACCATTATCCTAGTGTCTTTGCTCTCAATCCAGTTCTCTTTAGCCAGAATGTCCCTCCCCCTCAGTCTTTCCCTTTCTTCCCAACCATAGCCTACTTGACAAACCACTTTCTCCAGAAATCGCTCCCAGCTAGCCTCCTTCTCAACTGTTCAGAATTCTTAGAATTCACAATCTCAGAGCTGAAAGAGACTGAGACAATCCTTTCATTCTACAGGAAAGGAAGCTAGGACCAGAGAGGGGAAGTGACTTACTTACAATCAATTACTTAGTCACCGTCTAACCCATATGGTCTATGACAGACTTTCTTAAACTTTTTCCATTTGTGATCCCTTTTCACCTGAGAAAATTTTACATGACCCCAGGTATACAGGCACAGAAAATAGGTATACAAATATTACTGATAATAATAAATCATAATTTCATGATACCCACATTCAATTACAAGACCCCATATGGGCTACAAACCACAATTGAAGAAACTGGGGCTTAAAGGGGAGCATCAGGGTATCCTGTTTGATGGCCTTGTCCCTTACATCTCCCTAAGAAGCTAGAGAGGATCCAGAAACTCCCTTCTTCCCCTTCTCTTAATCTCGTCCCCATTCCCAGCTTTCCTGATTAAAGTCCCACTCCCACTTCTACCCTTAATTAAATCCCCCCACTTCTGTTACAGTCCTGGTTTCTCTTGCATACACACTAATTATCTCTTTGCATGCTTTTTTTTTCTTTCTTCTTTTTTTTTTTTCTTTTTGCTGAGGCAATTAGAGTTAAGTGACTTGCCTAGAGTCACACAGCTAGGGAATGTTAAGTGTCTGAGACCAGATTTGAACTCAGGTACTCCTGACTTCAGGGCTGGTGCTCTATCCACTGCGCCACCTAGCTGCCCCGCACACTAATTATCTCTAATTTATATATGTGTATATCTGTATTTCCATTGCTATTTATCTCTGGGCTAAGGTGTATATTGCCCTATCTGTTTTTGCATTTGTGTTTCTACCTTTCTATTTGTGTATGTCTATCTGCTCCTGTATTTGTGTGTCACTAATAGGTCTGTTAGTGGGCTGGATGTGTTTATTCCTGTGTGTACCCCAAGTTCTTACCTTTGGCCAAGCTCTGTGTTATAGGAGGACATAGTGTCTGTTCAGCTGTTGCTCACTGGCTCTTCCTTCTGGAGCCTTCCTGGGGTAGAGATTTTATACAAAGGTAGGTGGGGCAGGAAATAGGGAAGAACACTCCTGTAAAATTTCTATCCACACTGGCGTGGTCTAGTTCAGGGCCTCTGCAATTGCTTGCAAAATCACTGTCCAGTTGGGGGGAAGAGGGAGGGGAGGAGACTTCCCAGAATAGGTGTCACACTTGGGGCTACTCATCAAGATTTCTCCTAAATGTTGTCCCTAGTTTTAAGGTCACATGCCCTTTTCTTACAACCTCTGCAAGGGTATGAATCCAAGTTTCAGGATCTTGGGAAAAGAAAGATGGAGGGTGGTGGTGGTGGAGGAGAGGACCCTAGAACACGAATCCTGGAAAGGTCCATAGAAGATAAAACTTCAGCTGATGGGAACCTTAGAACACAGACTGTCAGGGCATGGAACATAGAACTGGGAGTAGCAGAATAGGCTTGGAACAGAGAACATCCTGAAAATGGAGAATGTCAGAGCTAGGGGTCAGTATAGGGAGAAAGCCCTTTGGGCAGAGAAGGTCAGTACTGGGAGGACTCAGAATAAAGATCATCTCTGGGTCTCTGGGGAGGACTCACCTTACCCAATCCATCTCATTTGGTAGATGGGGCAATGGAAGCCTGGTGAAGCAAATGCCTTGCAAAGTAACGAGAAGTAGAAGTGGGTCAAGGCCGAGGGTGCAGGGTTCTTTCCTGTTCTTTACTTTGGAGTCTGTCCCATGGGGTTTCATCATTGTCATGAGGGCCAGAACTGTTGGTGGCAGAGAAATTGCTGCTTCCTGGTCTCTCTTACTGAAGAGATAGATAGGCCTCCCCTTTCTGTCCATGAAACCCCTACACATTCCTTCTTGTCAGTCATCTCTTTATCCAAATTCTTACCTGCTCCCCTCCCCTATTGTCTGAGCAGTCAGACAGAGACAATGAGGTTCAGTGTAAAGAGCTCTGGCCCTGAGACTCATAACACCTTGGATCTGTGACTGTCACTTTCCTTCTCTGGCCCCAGTTTCCTCATTTGTAACATGAGGATGTTTAACTCAATATCCTCTGGATACCCATCTAAGCTCTTTTTTTGGGGTTTATTTTTGTTTTTGCTGAGGCAATTGGAGTTACGTGACTTGCATAGGGTCACACAATAAAGAAGAGTTAAGTGTTTGAGGTCACATTTGAACTCAGGTCCTCCTGACTTCAGGCCTGGTACTCTATCCACTGGACCATCTAGCTGCCCCCCATCTAAATTCTTAAGACATATTGTGATTATGTGATCGTCATGACTGTTGAGAAGAAAAGGGTGAAGGAGAAGACAAGATTTTCCAAAGCCAGAAAACAAGACCCTCAAAGGGGGAAAAAGTCTCTGTGCTCTGTTACAATTCTGTTTCTTCTCTCTGATTGTCCCACAGGAATGACTTGGTTGCCCAGCCTTCTCTTCAAATGAATTCAATAATAATGATGCCCAATCCTAGAACATCAGACCCATGAGCTTCTTCAATCTCACATACACACAAATGCATACACATGGACATGGAAATGCGGAGACATATACACAGACGGGACAGACAGACATAGAGCTAGCCCACTGTATTTCAAAGAGAATGAGATTATCCAAAGAGCTTCAGTTTAGCCTCAGCTCTGCCATATCTCCATGTGATTTTGTGATTGTCCTTTGTGGGACTCAATTTATAGGTTTCCCCATCTGCAAAATGGAGTTGGAACTGATTATCTAAGGAGGCCCCTTCCAACTTTGACTTCATTATTTGTTCTCTGCACCAGCCCTGAAGTCAAGAGGATCTGAGTTCAAATCTGGTCTCAGACACTTAACATTCCCTAGCTGTGTGACCCTGGGCAAGTCACTTAAACCCCAAATGCCTCAGCAAAAAAAAAGTTCCTTCTCTGATATACCATGTTCCAAGGTACCCTCCAGCTAGGACATTTTATGTACCAAGGACCTTTCCAGCTTTGACAGTCTCTGTTCCTCCAGCTAGAATATTTTATGTACTAAAGACCTTTCTAGCTGATATTCCTTTTTCCAAGGTTCCCTCTAATTAGGACATTCTATGTACCAAAGACCTTTCCAGTTCTGACACTTCATGTTCCAAGGTCTCCTCCAGCTAGGACATTCTATGTAGCAAAGACCTTTCCAGCTCTGACATTCTGTGTTCAATCAATCAACCAGTGTTTATTGAGTGCCTACTAGATGCAGACAAAAAGGAAACAGTCCCTGCCCTCAAGGAGCTTACATTCTATAGAAGACAACATGTACAACATATATACAAATAAATACAAAGTAAATATATACAAAATATGTGTTGACCAGACACATGATTTCATTGGTGTTAAGAAGGTCCTGGTGAGGGACTTCCTTGACCAATACCAAAAAAAAAAAAAAAAAAAAAAAGAATGTTGGCTCCGAAGTCAGAGAAACTGGATTCAAAGTCTACCATTGATGTTTACTATCTGGGTGATCCAGGAAAGATCATTTCATTTCCTTGGCCTCAGTTCCCTAATCTATAAAATGAGGTTTGGACCATTCCTTCCAGCTTGAAATCTATGGAACCTATAAAATGCATACAAAATAAACCCAAGGTAATTTGGGGGACAGGGAGGCATTAGCCGCTGGCAGAGAGGAGTCTGTAGGAGGTGACACTTGAGCTGAGATTTGAAGGAAATCTTAGGGATCCTACGAGCTTGCAGTGAAGAGGGAGGGCATTCTAAGCATGGAAGACTGTTCAAAGGCCCAGAGAGGGGAGAAGGAGCTTCATTGGTGAGGAAGCTTCTCACCAGTTTGGCTGGACCATGAGGAAAGGGGAGGTGGAGCTAGGCTTGGAAGAGTTTTAAATGCCAGGAGTTCTGTTTTAAGGCTCCTCCTAGCTTGAACATGCTATGAGATAAGGTTCCTCCCAGCTGTGATGTTCCACGACCCAAGGCCCTTCCCAGCTCCAGCTCCATCCCCCTCATTCTTTAGTTTCAAGTTCATTGAGGGGTGTAAAAAGCTTCCAGCTCCCCTAGGATCTGACCCCATGTGGCTGAGCAGCAGTGCCCTAGGGCATAGACGCCATAGCTGCCATGGTTAAATAAGAATCAAAATAGTTTATGTTTCTATAGCATCTCTGAGCTTGGAACTGATTTCCATCCAACCATCCTGTGAGGTAGGTAGCGTGAGGAGTATTATCCCCATTTCACAGGTAAAGAAACTGAACCTCAGAGGTGCCTTATCCAAGGTCACTCGGATGGTGAATCCTGGACCCAGACCCAGGGCCCCTGCCTCACAGCTCCTTTCTGGTGTGGACCCCTGGGATCCACCCCCTCAGCCAGCCAGGTGGATGAGAGCCAAAGAGAGGGCCCAAGCAGTGGGTGTTGTAAACAGAGTTTTATTTGGGGGGTGGGGGGAGAGGGCTAATTCCAGAGTTAATACAGAGCACAGCTGTTGCATGCATGACCTGCAGGTCAGAGGTGGAAGGTCACAGGTCACGAGAGGATGGGAGGTGCTGGGGACCCTCTCCCTACCCTGGGGCCCTATTTACAGGGTACTGCACCCCCAGGGCCCCCTCCCCTGAGCCACACCAAACCAGAGCCCTTTAGACAGCAGTGTCTGGAGTATGGAGTGAGGGATGAGGGGGAGAAGGGGGGAGGAATGGGAGAGGTGAAGACCCTCCCCAAGCTGGCAGACACACCACCGTCTTCCCTGAAGGGGTGGGATCCTGCCTCCAATGCCCCCTTTGCCACGTCTGAGCCACGTCGAGTCTCGCCACCAGTAATACCAGCTCCTTACCTACCACGCTGACTCAGGCTCTGCCTCCTGCTGGCTGAGTCCCGCCAGCCTGTGGCTCCGCGTCTGAGACAGACCCCCGATCCCCACACCCCAGCAGCGGCCCCTCTAGACGGATGTGCCCCCTCCCACTGCCCCCTTCCTCCAGGATGGACACGGGCATGCACACGCTCACACACACATAGAGCTACCCAGTGACCCCCACACACATACACACATACACACGCGCACCCAACGCAGAGGACCCCTGGCCCGAGGGACCATCGGTGGGGGAGGGACATCCGGAGCAAGGGAGGGGGGGGGCTCTGGCCAGGGGGCAGCTTCTCGGCCTGGCCAGGCCCACTGAGCCCGAGATTGTGCAATTCATTAAAAAAAAAAAAAGAAACAGAAAAAGAAAAACAACCAGGAGAATGGCAGATAAGAAATGATAGGCCAGTCTCCGATGGTAGGGATGCCAGGACGGAGAGCTGGAAGGGGCCTTAAGACACCATCGAGTCCAATCTAGTCCCTCGCTTGGCGGACTGGAACCCTGGGGCCCAAAGAGGTCAGGTGACAGCTGGTCAGAGGCAGGGCTGGGATGCGAAACCAAGTCCCCTGACTCTCAGTCCTTCCATCCCAGACCAGCACAGCTTCTTCCAACCCCCGAGGGAAGGGATCCACGCTCTTGTGCTTCTTGTGCTCCCCGGGGGTGTGAGAAGGAACCCCGACTCCCCAGAAGCACCCTGCCTGGCGGAGGACCAGGGCCTAGGGGACGGCTCTTCCTGTGCCCGAGCTGGCAGGCGCCGTGCCTGGGTCCCCTTGCCAGAGAAGTGGAGGCCGAGAGGATATCGGGGGGCATCGATGGGCTGTGTCCCCCGACTTTACTGCACAGGGGGTGCAGTCCTCTCAGGCCCGTAGGGGAGCAAGCGGGCAAAGTCTGTGAGCGGGCGGGGGCGGCGGGCATGGGGGGGCTCCCCGGGGCGACTCTCGCTGCTGCCGCTGTTGAAGGTGTGTGTGCGCCGCAGAGCCGGGGCGGCCGGGCCGCTTCTCGTCAGGCTCCCAGTGGGAGGGCTCCAAGGCCGCGAGAGGCTGTCAGGGGCTGGGTCCGGGTGGCCCGTAGGGGCTGAGACTACCCGCCGCCGGTCAGGGCTGGCGTGGGGTGTGATGGGGAACTCGACGTAGGAGGCCCGGCCCGACCTGGCCTGGGAGGGGGCCACTCCGCCCACTTGGTCCCGGCCTCCGGCCATCGCCGAAGGCAGGAAGCGCACGTCGCCCCCCGCCTCGGGGTCTGGGCCGTGCCCGCCCCCGCCGGGGTGCAGCAGGATGATGGAAGAGGAAGAGGAGGACGCAGCACCAAGGGACGGGGCGTTTCCAGAGGGCTCCCGGAGCACGGTGTGCAGGACTCCTTGAGTCTGCTCCCAGCCACGCCGCGGCAGCCCGCCGGGGCAGCGCTTCTGCTGCAGCGGGGTCTGCTCGGGGGTGGGCAGGAGGCCCGAGGCGAGTTCGTGCTGGCCAGCCTGTAGCAAGGCTGCTTGGGGCCAACCATTCTGCATGAGTGGGGCCAGCAGGGTCTCGGGGGGCCCAGCCCGGGGCCCGCCCCCCCCACGCCGCTCACCCAGGCGGCTCACGCTCACCACCTGGCCCTCCCCGCCATGGGCCAGGATCGCCTCCTTGTCCTTGCGGCGAGCCAACTCCCGCCGGTCTCGATGGCCCACGAACCAGCAGACGCTGAAGCCCGAGACCACGGCCCCAATGACAAAGGCAGCCACAGAGGAAGTCACCAGCAGGTTCACAGACACAAGGCCGGCCCGCTCCTCCATGAAGCTTTCCCGAAGAAGCCCTGGGACGCACGTAGGAGGGGTGAGCCCCAAGCAGATGGCACCAGCCCTCCCACCTTCCTTCTGGCCAAAGAGGGAAACTCCAGGGTCTGATGGAGGGGAGAGAAGCTTCCCACCCACGGCCAATCACTGCCCTCAGCATCTCTTAGCTTGTCTCCTATTTCCCCCGACACCTGTCTCCCTCTGTGTCCATCTCCTGACCCGGAGAGCTTCAGTGCTCCAACAGGCTTGGTCAGCCGTGGGCAGCACAGAGCATGATGGGAATGGGCCAGGGTCTCCCACCCTTGACCAGAGTTTGGATCTGTGTGGGCCGAGATGCTGGGGTGAGGCTGGGGGACACCCTCAGGAAGCAGTGCCCATTTGGTCTAGGTCAGGACACCCTCCCTAACCCTCAAGCACTCACCAGTACAGTCCCCTAAGCCAGATGTGCTGGCTCCAGAGATGTCCTGGTCAAAAATAGCCCTGAGAGAGAGAAGGAAGAAATGACCATTTATTAAACACCCACATGTGGCAAGCACTTGTACCAAGCATTTACAATCTTCTTCGGTCTATACAACAATCCTAGGATATAGGAGAGGTGCTGCTATTATAGTCACTTTACAGACCAGCAAATGAAGGAAAAGCGATTATTGAGTGTCTTGTTCAGAGTGGCCTTCTAGGGTAGTATCTTTAAAGCCTTTTCTTTCTTTCTTTCTTTCTTTTTTTATTAAAGTTTTTTATTTGCAAAACATATGTATGGGTAATTCTTCAACATTGACCCTTACAAAGCTTTCTGTTACAGATTTTGCCCGTAATAGGGCAAATATTACGGGCCCGAGTGCCCATAATAGGGCAAATATAGGCAATATATAGGGCAATAGGGGAGTCCCCTCCCCTCCCCTAAATGGCAGGAAATCCCCTACATTTTAAAGCCTTTTCTATGAATATATGTGACAGGAAAAGATCTCAGAAACAAATCAATGTACATAAGTACAGAGTTCTAATACAGTCATGTTCCCTTATTAGAAGCCTGTTGATCAAAAACCGTTTATTAAATTCTTATTATGTGACTGTCAAAAAAAAAAGTGTCTTGTTCAGGATAACCCAACTTTTATTTAAGGCCAGGTTTGAACATGGGTTAACCCCTGATGTGATGTGCCATACAGCCATATTGTGGGGGGACAGGTGCAAAAAGGGAGGATTCAGAACCCCTTAGTCCTTTCTCTTTCTCATTCACATCCTAAGGATGCAAGAAGGGGTTCTTGCATCTGGAATGGGTTTATCGTTTGATCAGACTAAGAGTTAGAAGGAACCATAGAAGTGCTCTGGCCCAGACTCCTCCTTTGATATGTGACACTGAAGCCCAGGGAAACCAAGAAAGTAGCAAAGCTGGATTGGAACCCACACCTTTGAACTCCAAATCCCTCATTTTGCTTCTCCAGTTCTTCACTGCTAGAGGCCGGGTGGTGACCTAGGGTGGCCACCAAGGAGCTAAAGGGAAGGTTCCCCTAGTTACTGGCTTTGTCTCTGGAAATTTCACCT
>JAJPUD010036082.1:0-10026 GCA_023553655.1 Myrmecobius fasciatus
CAAAGGCTTTTTCTGCATCTATTGAGATAATCATATGGTTTTTGTTAATTTGGTTATTAATATAATTAATTATGCTGATAGTTTTCCTAATATTGAACCAGCCCTGCATTCCTGGTATAAATCCTACTTGGTCATAGTGTACTATCCTGGGGATGACTTTCTGTAATCTCATTGCTAATATCTTATTTAAAATTTTTGCATCAATATTCATTAGGGAAATTGGTCTATAGTTTTCTTTCTCTGTTTTCACCCTACCTGGTTTAGCTATCAGCACCATATTGGTCTGATAGAAGGATTCTGGCAGTATACCTTCTGTCCCTATTTTCTCAAATAGTTTGTGTAGTATTGGAATTATTTGTTCTTTGAATGTTTGGTAGAATTCACATGTAAATCCATCTGGCCCTGGAGATTTTTTCTTAGGGAGTTGGTTAATAGCTTCTTCTATTTCTTTTTCTGATATGGGGCTATTTAAATAATTTATATCCTCTTCTGTTAACCTGGGCAATCTATATTTTTGGAGATATTCCTCCATTTCATTTAGATTATCAAACTTACTGGCATAAAGTCGGGCAAAGTAACTCCTAATTATTGCTTTGATTTCCTCTTCATTGGAGGAAAGTTCTCCCTTATCATTCTTGAGACTAACAATTTGATTATCTTCTTTCCTTTTTCTTATCAAATTAACTAAAGGCTTATCTATTTTGTTGGTTTTTTCATAGAACCAACTCTTAGTTTTATTTAGTAACTCAATAGTTTTCTTATTTTCAATTTTATTAATTTCTCCTTTTACTTTTAGAATTTCCAATTTGGTATTTAATTGAGGGTTTTTAATTTGTTCTTTTTCTAATTTTTTTTAATAATAAGCCCAATTCATTGATCTTTTCTTTCTCTATTTTATGCAAGTAAGCATCTAGAGATATAAAATTGCCCCTTTTAACTGCTTTAGCCGTATCCCACAAATTTTGGTATGTTGTCTCCTTATTGTCATTCTCCTGGATGAAATTATTGATTGTGTATATGATTTGCTCTTTCACCCATTCATTCTTCAGGATTAGATTATTTAATTTCCAATTAACTTTTGGTTTATTTTCTCCTGGCCTTATATTGCATGTGATTTTTATTGCATCACGATCTGAAAAGGATGCATTTACTATTTCTGCCTTTCTGCATTCGATTTTGAGGTTTTTATGCCCTAACACATGGTCAATTTTTGTATAGGTTCCATGGACTGCTGAGGAAAAAGTAAATTCCCTACTGTCTCCATTCAACTTTCTCCATAGATCTATCATACCTATCTTTTCTAACAATTGGTTTATCTCCCTAGTTTCTTTCTTGTTTATTTTGTGGTTTGATTTATCTAAATCTGAGAGAGCAAGGTTGAGATCCCCCACTAGTATCGTTTGGCTGTCTATTTCTTCTTGCATCTCTCTTAATTTCTCCCCTAGGAATTTGTGTGCTATTGCACTTGGTGCATATATATTTAGTATAGATATTGCTACATTATCTATGGTACCCTTTAATAAAATATAGTTTCCTTCCTTATCTCTTTTGATTAGATCTATCTTGGCTTTTACTTGATCTGAGATAAGGATTGCTACCCCTGCTTTTTTTTGTTCACCTGAAGCATAATAGGTCCTGCTCCAGCCTTTTACCTTCATCCTATATGTGTCACTATGTTTTAGATGTGTTTCTTGTAGACAACATATTGTGGGATTCTGGTTTTTAATCCAGTCTGATATCCGCTTCCGCTTTATGGGAGAGTTCATCCCATTCACATTCACAGATAGAATAACTAATTCTTTATTTCCTGCCATCTTATTTACCCAAGTTATGTTTTCCCCTTTCCTTTCCCCTTTCTCCCTTCCCCCCACCTCAGTACTTTGCTTTTGATGACACTCTCCCCCAAACAATACTCCACCCTTTAGATCCCTTCCTCCTGTTTTTACTCCTTTCCCCTGATTCTTCTATTTTCCCTTCTATTAGTTTATCCCTCTCTTTTCCTCCTTTCCCTCCCCCTTCCCTCTAGCAACAGACAAGTTTCTATGTGAAATCAAATGTTTGATATACACTTTTAGAGCCCAACCTGATGAGAGTAAGATTTACACAATGCTCAGCTCCCTCCCCTCTTTCTCTCCATTATATTAGGTTTTCTTTGCCTCTTCAAGGGATTTTACCTTATTTTTACCTCCTTATTTTTTTTAGATCTTATTTTACCACTTTTTCCCTCTTTTCCCCAGTATGACAACCTTTCCCCCTCTAGTTCTCTTTTTCATATTATCAAAGTAATATCTAGTTAATTATACCCCCAAACTTTAAGCATCCCCCTAGTAGAAATAAAGTTCTCAAGAGTCCTTTCCTTTTTACCTTTTTATGCATCTCTTGAGTTCTGTGTTTGGATGTCGAATTTCTTGTTCAGATCTGGTCTTTTCATTAGAAATAGTTGAAATTCACCTATATCATTGAATGACCATCTTCTTCCCTGGAGGATAATGCTCATTCTAGCTGGATAGGATATTCTTGGCTGTAATCCAAGTTCCTTTGCCCTTCGGAATATCTGGTTCCAGGCCCTTTGATCCTTCAATGTGGAGGCTGACAGATCCTGTGTGATTCTAATTATTGAACTTTGGTATTTGAATTGTTTCTTTCTAGCTGCTAGCAGAAACTTTTCCTTGGTGCTATAGTCCTGAAATTTAGCCACGATATTCCTTGGGGTTTTAATTTTGGGGTCTCTTTCCGGAGGTGATCGGTGAATTCTTTCAATGGTGATTTTGCCCTTTGATTCTACAATCTCAGGGCAGTTTTCTTTCAGGATTTCCTGGAAGATAGTGTTTAGATTCTTTTTTTCATCATGGCTTTCAGGAAGTCCAATAATCCTTAGATTATCTCTCCTAGATCTATTTTCCAAGTCAGTTGTTTTTCCTAGGAGATATTTCATATTTTCTTCTAATTTTTCATTTTTTTGTTTTTGTTTGACTGATTCTTGAAGTCTTATTGAGTCATTCACTTGCACTTGTTCAATTCTTATTTTTAAAGTGTTGTTTTCTTCAGTTACCTTTTTAAGCTACATTTGTAACTGGCCAATTGAATTTTTTTGTTCATTGCACTCTTTTTCCATTTCACTAATTTTATTTTTTAATAAATTGGTGTCTTTTTCATATCTCTTTTGCAGGGCATCATATCCTTCTTGCAAGATACTGTATCCTTCTTGCACTAATTTAAATTTATTTTCCCATTTATCCTCCAGTTCTTTTATTAGGTTCTTTAAGCAATCTTCCAGAAAGGCCTTTTGAAACTGGGACCAGTGATGGTCCTTGCTGATTCCCTCTGGAGTTATGTCTAAAGGAACCTCTGGCTCTGGGGTCTTCTCCTCTTTCTCTTTGTAAAAGCAGTCTATGGTGAGAGCTCTCTTTTGTCTCTTCATTTTTTTTTTTAGACACTGTGAATATCTCTTTAAGGTAGGGGAAAAAAAAAAAACGGCTGAAACGGCTGGCCGATGATTTTGCCCTGAGGCGCTTCCGTGAATTAATTTAAGGTGCTGGGCCGGTGGGGGCTAGGACTAAGCCCGAATTACTCCTTAAACAAGGCAAGTTTGCCAGAACACCTGCCCCCAATCAGGGCAGAGTGTCCGGAGTGCCTCAGATAGACTCCAGGTGTTTGGAATTTGGAGTTTGGTGTTTGGAGTTTTTTTGCCCATCTGAGCTGAGCTGAGCTGAGCTGAGTCCCACCCTCACTCACTTCCGGCCTCCACCAGAGTTCTCTGACACCAAAGTCCTCTGTTTATCCCTCTGTCCGAGCTAGACAAACCTGATGTGAAGTTTTTCAGAGATATTTGCAAGCAGTATCCAAATATTTCCTGATTCGTTGACTTGAAGATCAGTTCAGAGGCTTATTTTATTGTTGATTTGAGAGAAGTTTGGAGGAGGAAGCAGAGAGTCACCCTTTCACTCCGCCATTATGGCTCCGCCCCTCAAAAAAGGCTGCCACAAACCTTCTTGCACATGTGGGGCCCTTTCCTTCTTTTAAGATCTCTTTAGGATATAAGCCCAATAGAAACACTGCTGGGTCAAAGGGTATGCACAGTTTGATAACTTTTTGAGCATAGCTCCAAATTGCTCTCCAGAATGGTTGGATCCCTTCACAGTGCCACCAACAATGTATCAGTGTCCCAGTTTTCCCACATCCCCTCCAACAGTTATCATTATTTATTGTTTACATTATTGTTTACATTAGTTTTGTTTGTACAAAACCTTTTAAACTTAATATTGTCAAAATTATCTATATGGTGTTCAGTTAAGAGTTCCAAATCTTCTTTGGACATAAATTTATTCTATTTCCACAGGTCTGAGAGGTAAACTCTCCTATGTTCCTCTAATTTGTTTATAATATCATTCTTTATGCCTAGATCATTAATCCATTTTGACCTTATCTTGGTATATGGTGTTAGGTGTGGATCAATGCCTAATTTCTTCCATACTAGTTTCCAATTATCCCAGCAGTTTTTGTCACATAGTGAGTTTTTATCCCCAAAACGGGGTCTTTGGGTTTATCAAACACTAAATTGCTAAAGTTATTACTTAGATTGTCCTGATAACTTGCAAAGGGGAAGGGGGATTTGGACTTATGTGAACAGTTCACTTCCATCTCTACCGGTTAAAGAAAAGTTCAAGAAAGACAGTTTGGTATAGAAATACAAACAACACAATAGGGAAACAGGAAAAGACGAGAAAAAATGGAAAGGAGTGGGGAAGAGGAAGGCTGGCAGAGGGGAAGAATTAGTCCTAAGTAAAAATAAATGCTAAAGTTGGAGAGAATATAGCAAAAAAAAGAAGCTAAAAGGAAAGAAAGGGCAAAAGGGGATCTGTTCTAAAGAAGGAACCAGTACCAAAGCATAGAAAAAGTACCAGAACAGTACAGAGTAATACACAATGACCACGATTATGAATGTGAATAAGATTAACTCGATTATAAAAAGGAAGCAGATGGTCCAGTAGATTAGAAAGCACAATCCAACTATGGTCTTTGCAAGAAACACATGAGGATAAATTCTTCCAGCTTCAAAATGTGCGATTGGAGGAAAATGCCTTAACTGAACTAAAACAAAGAAACAATGAAACAAACAAAAAAACCATTGGTGATATAATTTCATCCCTTACTCAAGTATGATTAAAGACAATTTGATGCTTGGTATTTAGTGTGAGATGTTGTTCTTCACCTAGTTTCTAGCAGACCATTTTCCTTGTGTTTTTTGAAATATTGTTAGTGCTGCAATAGCTATGATCCTTGGGTTTATTTTACACTTTTAATAACTATGCTGATTTGCTTCTGTATATATGTAAGTAATCAGGTCTACCAATCAGCCTCTTTATTTTTGTTGTTATCCTTCAGTCACGTCCAACTCTTTGTGACCCCTTGGACACAATCTTCTCATCTTCTGCTGCCCCTTTTCCGTTTTGCCTTCACCCTTTTCCAGCATGAGGATCCTTTCCAATGAGTTCCGTCTTCTCAGTATGTAGCAAAAATATTTAAGTTTCAGCGTCAGTTTTTGAGTTTCCAATGAATACCTTGAATTAATTTCTTTAAGTACGGACTTATTTGACCTCCTTGCTGTCCAAGGGTCTCTCAAGAGTCTTCTCCAACACCACGATTCAAAAATGTATATTCTCCTGTGCTCATCTTTTTTTTTTCTTTTTTTTAACAGGCCACCTTTTATAGCCATACATTTTTCTGGGAAATCCATGGATTAGACTATACAGAAATTTCTTGGCAAGGTGATATTTCTGTTTTTTAGTATACTGTCCACATATGCCATAACTGTCCTTTCACGGAGCAAGTACCTTTGAACTTCATGGCTGCTGTCACTTGCAGTGATCTTTGAACCCAAGAATACAAAATCTGACACTGTTCCCATTTCTTCTCTTTCTGTTTTCCAGGAAGATATAGAACTAGTTGCCAAGATTTTCTTTTTTATGTTAAACTTCAAACCAACTTTTTACTCTCTCTTCTTTCACTCTCATCAAAAGTCTTCTTAATTTTTCTCTATGTATCATATGCATGTCTGAGATCGTTGATGTTTCTCCCAGCAACTTTCCTTCCAGCTTTTGATTCACCCATCCTAGAATTTCACATGGTGCACATGCTCATATTATATGTTAAATAAATAAGATGATAATATACAGCCTTGTTATACTGCTTTTCCATTCTGAAACCAATCAGTTATTCCATGTTTGTGTCTAACCCATGCTGCTTGGCCCACATACACGTTCCTCAGGATGCAAGATGATCTGATCCTCCCATTTCTTTGAGGACTTCTCACATTTTGTTGTGATCCCACAGTCAAAAAGGCCTTAATGTATTCAATGAAACAGATGAAAATTTGTTTTTTCTGGAGCTCCCTTACTTTCTCCATAATTCAACAGTTTTTCACTTTGGTCTCTAGTTGTTTCAAAAACAAATTGACTCTCCTGATACATCTCAGTTTACATAGCGCTGAAGCATGGCTTGTACAATCTTAAGTATAAGCTTGTTGGCCCGTGAAATGAGTTCAATTGTTTGGCAATTTGAACATTCCTCATTAGTGCTCTTTGTTAGCATTAGGGCAGGAACTGAACTTTTCCAATCCACTGGTCACTGTTACATTTCCCAAATTTGCCGTATATTGAGGGCAGGACTTTCCCTGCATCATCTTTCAGGATTTTAAGCAGCACAGCTAGATTCCATTACCTCCACTGTCCTTATTGGCAATGCTTGGCAGGCCTAAAGCCCCCTTGACTATTTTCTCCTGGCCTTATATTGTATGTGATTTTTTGCATCATGATCTGAAAAAGATGCATTTACTATTTCTGCCTTTCTGCATTTGATTTTTGACGTTTTTATGCCCTAACACATGGTCAATTTTTTTTTTATTAAAGCTTTTTATTTGTATAACATATGTATGGGTAGTTCCCCAGCATTGATCTTTACAAAGCTTTCCATTACAAATTTTACCCCCAGTCCCCTCCCGTCCCCTAGATGGCAGGAAGTCCACTACATGTTAATAATGTTGAAATGCTTGAGAAGTTATGCAAGAAAAATCCTATCTACAAGAAAAAAAATCAGAGAAAGGCAACACACTGCAAGCAAATGTCAATAGAGATCATGAAAATGTTACGTTGTGGTCCATATTTCATATCCCTCTCTCTGGGTGTATATGGTTTTCTTCAGTGAACAATGGGAAGTGGTTTGAGACAATTCTTTGTTGCAGAGAGCCATGTCCATCAGAATTGATCATCAAGTAATACTGTTGTTGATGTGTATGATGATCTCCTGGTTCTGCTCATTTCACTCAGCATCAGTTGATGCAAGTCTCTCCAGGCCTCTCTGAAATCCTCCTTTTGGTCGTTTCTTACAGAACAATAATATTCCATAACATTCATATAACATAATTTATTCAGACATTCTCCAATTGATGGGCGTCCTTTCAATTTCCAGTTTCTTGCCACTACAAAAAGGACTGCCACAAACATTTTTGCACATGTGGGTCCCTTTCCCTCCTTTAAAATCTCTTTGGGATATAGGCCCAGTAGAAACACTGCTGGGTCAAAGGGTATGCACAGTTTGATAACTTCTTGAGCATAGCCCCAAATTGCTTTCCAGAATGGTTGGAACCGTTCACAGTTCCACCAACAATGTATCAGTGTCCCAGTTTTCCCACATCCCCTCCAAGAGTTATCATTATCATTTCCCGTCACTTTAGCCAATCTGACAAGTGTGTAGTGGTATCTCACAGTTGTCTTAATTTGCATATCTCTGATCAATAGTGACTTGGAGCACCTTTTCATGTGACCGGAAATAGTTTCAATTTCTTCGTCTGAAAATTGCCTGTTCATATCTTTTGACCATTTATGCATTGGAGAATGGCTTGAATTCTTATATATTTGAGTCAATTCTCGATATATTTTAGATATGAGGCCTTTCTCAGAACCTTTGGATGTAAAAATATTTTCCCAGTTTACTGCTACCCCACTAATCTTGTCGGCATTCATTTTGTTTGTACAAAAACTTTAACTTGATATAGTCAAACTCATCTATTTTGTGATTAATGATGACCTCTACTTCCTCTTTGGTCAAAAATTCCTTCCCCCCTCCACAGGTCTGAGAGGTAAAACATACTATATTGCTCTAATTTGTTTATAATATCATTCTTTATGCCTAGATCATTAATCCATTTTGACCTTATCTTGGTATATGGTGTTAGGTGTGGGACAATGCCTAATTTCTTCCATACTAGTTTCCAATTATCCCAGTAGTTTTTGTCACATAGTGAGTTTTTATCCCCAAAACTTGGGTCTTTGGGTTTATCAAACATTAGATTACTATTGTCATTGAGTATTTTGTCCTGTGAACCTAACCTATTCCACTGATCCACTACTCTATTTCTTATCCAATACCAAATGGTTTTGGTGATTACTGCTTTACAATATAGTTTTAGATCTGGTGCAGCTAGGCCACCCTCATTTGCATTTTTTCATTAATTCCCTTGAAATTATTGACCTTTTGTTTTTCCAGATGAATTTTGTTGTTATTTTTTCCAGGTCAGTTAAATAATCTCTTGGGAGTTTGATTGGTATAGCACTAAA
The DNA here is from genome assembly GCA_023553655.1 of Myrmecobius fasciatus. Classification (NCBI taxonomy): domain Eukaryota; kingdom Metazoa; phylum Chordata; class Mammalia; order Dasyuromorphia; family Myrmecobiidae; genus Myrmecobius; species Myrmecobius fasciatus. Next base: position 8,616 of record JAJPUD010036082.1, read on the forward strand.
TAGATAGATTAGTTTAGGTAGTATTGCCATCTTTATTATATTCGCTCGACCTATCCAAGAGCCCTTGATGTTTTTCCAATTGTTTAGATCTGACTTGATTTGTGTGGAGAGTGTTTTGTAGTTTTGCTCATATAGATCCTGGCTTTCCCTTGGCAGATATATTCCCAAATATTTTATACTATCGATAGTTATTTTGAATGGAATTTCTCTTTGTATCTCTTGCTGTTGCATTTTGTTGGTGATGTATAAAAATGCTGATGATTTAGGTGGATTTATTTTGTATCCTGCAACTTTGCTACAGTTGTGGATTACTTCTAATAGTTTTTTAGTTGATTCCCTAGGGTTCTCTAAGTAGACCATCATATCATCTGCAAAGAGTGATAATAATTTGGTTTCCTCATGACCTACTCTAATTCCTTTAATCTCTTTTTCTTCTCTTATTGCCAAGGCTAGCAATTCTAATACAATATTGAATAGTAATGGTGATAGTGGGCAACCTTGTTTCACCCCTGATCTTATTGGGAATGGTTCCAGTTTAGCACCATTACATACGATGCTAGCTGATGATTTTAAATAGATGCTACCTACTATTTTAAGGAAAAGTCCATTAATTCCTATACTCTCTAATGTTTTTAATAGGAATGGATGTTGGATTTTATCAAATGCTTTTTCTGCATCTATTGAGATTATCATATGTTTTTGTTAATTTGTTTATTAATATAGTCAATTGTGTTAATAGTTTTCCTAATATTGAACCATCCCTGCATTCCTGGTATAAATCCTACTTGGTCATGGTGTATTATTCTGGGAATGATTTTCTCTAATCTCTTTGCTAATATTTTATTTAAGATTTTTGCATCAATATTCATTAAGGAGAGTGGTCTATAATTTGCTATCTCTGTTTTTGTTTTACTTGATTTAGGTATCAGTAGCATGTCTGTATCATAAAAGGAGTTTGGTAGGAGTCCTTCATTCCCTATTTTTTCGAATAGTTTATATAATATTGGAGTTAATTGTTCTTTAAATGATTGGTAGAATTCACATGTAAATCCATCTGGTCCTGGGGATTTTTTCTTAGGGAGTTGATTAATGACTTGTTCTATTTCTTTTTCTGAAATGGGACTATTTAAGTAATTTATTTCCTCTTCTGTTAATCTGGGCAATCTATATTTTTGTAGATATTCCTCCATTTCATTTAGGTTATCAAATTTATTGGCATACAGTTGGGCAAAGTAACTCCTGATTATTGCTCTAATTTCCTCTTCATTTGTGGAAAGTTCTCCCTTTTCATTTTTGAGACTAACAATTTGATTTTCCTCTTTCCTTTTTCTAATTAAATTAACTAGAGGTTTATCTATTTTGTTGTTTTTTTCATAAAACCAACTTTTAGTTTTATTTATTAATTCAATAG
>JAJPUD010036084.1:0-10026 GCA_023553655.1 Myrmecobius fasciatus
AAACTTCAGATCCAGAAAGAAAAAAAAAAAAAAAAACACAACCTAAGAAGGAAAACAAAATGCATGGAAATATTCACAGAAAGCGTTAAAATGCTGTGTTGTGGTCCACACTCAGTTCCCACAGGCCTCTCTCTGGATGTATATGACTATCTTCATCACTGAACAACTGGTTTGAATCACATCATTGTTGAAGAGAACCATGTCCATCAGAATTGATCATCGTATAGTCTTGTTGCTGTGTATAATGTTCTCCTGGTTCTGCTGATTTCACTCAGCATTAGTTCATGCAAGTCTCTCCAGGCCTCTCTAAAATCATCCTGCCGGTTGTTTCGTACAGAACAATAATATTCCATAACATTCATATACCATAATTTATTCAGCCATTCTCCAATTGGTGGGCATCCTTTCAATTTCCAGTTTCTTGCCCCTACAAACAGGCTGCCACAAACATTCTTGTACATGTGGGTCCCTTTCCCTCCTCTAAGATCTCTTTGGGATATAGGCCCAGTAGAAACACTGCTGAGTCAAAGGGTATGCACAGTTTGATAACTTTTTGAGCATAACTCCAAATTGCTCTCCAGAATGGTTGGATCTGTTCACATGTCCACCAACAATGTATCAGTGTCCCAGTTTTCCCACATCCCCTCCAACAGTTATCATTATCATTTCCTGTCATTTTAGCCAATCTGACAGGTGTGTAGTTGTATCTCAGAGTTGTCTTAATTTGCATTTCTCTGATCAATAGTGATTTGGAGCACCTTTTCATGTGACTAGAAATAGTTTCAATTTCTTCATCTGAAAATTGTCTGTTCATATCTTTTGACCATTTATCAATTGGAGAATGGCTTGAATTCTTATATATTTGAGTCAATTCTCTATATATTTTAGAAATGAGGCCCTTATCAGAACCTTTGAATGTAAAATTATTTTCCCAGTTTACTGCTACCCTTCTAGTCTTGTCTGCATTCATTTTGTTTGTACAAAACCTTTTTAACTTCATATAGTCAAACTTATCTATTTTGTCATTAATGATGACCTCTAGTTCTTCTTTGGTCACAAATTCCTTCCCCCTCCACAGGTATGAGAGGTAAACCATCCTACATTGTTCTAATTTGTTTATAATATCATTCTTTATGCCTAGATCATGAATCCATTTTGACCTTATCTTGGTATATGGTGTTAGGTGTAGGTCAATGCCTAATTTCTTCCATACTAGTTTCCAATTATCCCAGCAGTTTTTGTCAAATAGTGAGTTTTTATCCCCAAAAATGGGGTCTTTGCTAATCCTTATTTCTTTAAAACATATCTAACCAAAATAATCAGGTATGATTATTATTTCTTTTTTTTCTATCTGAGGAAACTGAGGTTAAGAGGTCTATTGACTTGTCTAGAATATATATATATGTATATATATATGTGTGTGTGTGTGTGTCTGTGTCTGTGTCTGTCTGTGTGTGTATATGCATATATATGTCAAAATATAATATATATCAAAAATATTTGCCATAAACATTTACTCAGAAATCCCTATACATTTATCTATTTCTATTTATTAGCATGCTATAGTTGTTAATGCTGACGAATAATTCAATCAACAAACCTTCTTTCAACAGTTAAAAACTGATTCTGTCGGAGGTACTAGGCAGATTCTGCTCTCAAGGAGATTATTGTTTAGTTTTCTTCCTACAGACCCATGAATTAAAACAGTAAAAATTACATATAGTTTTATATTTCCTCATTACAAGTTTTCCAAAATGCCTTCTCTAACTTAGCAAACTTAAAAAAGTGTGTATGCCACTAAGCTGCTTTGGAGATTTCAAGGAATTTAGAGGTTTCCATTGACCAAAGAAACTAATGATGATTCTAAATATGAGTGTTTTACATGGTATTTTTGACTTATAAAAGGGCAAGTGCTTAACTTTGGATACATATGTAACCAGAGAGTACTACAATTCAAGCTTTTCAAGAAATTTGCCTTGAAAATGGTCTCAGAATAAATGGTCTTGAAAGACCACTGACATGGATGGAGAACATGATTAATCTAGACTCTGAGATCATAGGAACATCAGAGTTGGCAAGAGCTTTGGAGGTGAGACTTTTTTTTCTGTTTCTCCTGACTTTCTGAAGGACACATGTGTTTTCTTAGGGAACTTGCAAGGAGAAATTCTCCCAAAGATAGAAAAATCTCTGAAAAAAAAAACTGAAATGTACAGGAAGTAATGTTTCAACAATATGTCTTTTTCCAATCCACCACCATAGATTTCACAAAATTTCTTCTTGTGTGAAAATATAATTCACTTTCTCTTAGTGGAAGTGAGATGTTTTTTATCCTAGAGCTTATTTACTTTGCAGAGTATTTGGTGTAGTTTTAATTTGTATAACTTCTCTGTTTTCTGTTTGGTATTAGTTTGAATAAAAGTATTTATTTCCTATTCGTTATTGTAATATTCTTTGTATAACTACCATTTAGTGGGAAAGGAATAAAGCTTCACATATAATTAAGAGTATAGTCCTTCTCCATTAAGAGATAGTGGCCAAAACAGACTTTTGGAGATAGAGCCAAGATGATGGAGTGAAGCCAGAAAGCTCCTTGAGCTCTCCCCACTTCCCTCAAAAATTTCATGAAACCAAGTCTTTGAAGAGAGTTTGACAGAACTCTCCAACTCAAGATAGAATGGAAAAACTTCAGGAAAGGTCATTCTCACTGAGGTGAAAAGGGTGTTCAGTTCATCTCAGAAAAAAATCACACAATAAAAATTAGAATGGGACAAGTGAAAGATCTATGAGACATAAAAAAATCATTCAAACTAAAAAAATAAAAATAGGGCAGAAAATATGAACTATCTCATTAGAAAAAAAAAAAAAACAGCTGACCTGGAAAACAGATTCAGAAGAGACAATTAAAAAATTATTATTCTACCTGAAGGACATGATCAAAAAAGACATTGAGTAGATTTCTTTAAAAAGATCATCATGGAAAACTGCCCTGATTTTAGATCTAGAAATAAGAGGGGGAATACTCATTGAAAGAATCCATCAATCATTGTCAGAAAGAGATCCCACAAGGTAAATCCCAAGGAAGATTGTTGCAAAACTACAAAACTACAATCTCAAAGAAAAAACACTGCAAGATTCCAGACAAAAGCAATTCAAATATCAAAAAACAACAATCAGGGTTGTCCACATCTAACAGCTTCTACAATAAAGTATTGGAGATCCTGGAATACCATATTCTGTAAAGCAAAGGCCTTAGGGTAATAACCAAGAGTTAACTACTCAGCAACACTGAGCATCATGTTTCAGGAGAGACAATGGATATTCAATAAAGACCCTTTCAATAATTTTTATGGAGAAAAAAAAATACAAGAAGTAAACAGAAAATTTAATCTACACACAGAGGACTTAAGAGAAGCACAGAAAAGTAAATAAGGGAAAATATGTATTATTTAAAGGTTAAACTGTTATAGCCCTGAATGAGAAAACAATATCTTGTAAACTGTCTCTGATACTTCTGCAGAAAGAGGGTGGCATAATATGGTCAGAGGAGGTTGTGGTTGTGAAAGGACTCTGATATGATAATATCAAAGAAAAAGACATTAAGGGGCAGGAAAAGATCTGTACTGGAAAAAAGAGGTAAAAAAGATATAATGGGACAAATTAAATCACATGAAGAGGCACAAAACAACAATTACAAGAGAGGGAAAAAAGGGAGGGGGATGAGCATTGTCTAAAGATTCATCTCATCAGTTTTAGGTCTAAGAATAAATTAACTTAATTATTCAGTTGAGTATACACATTTATCTAAGGTTATAAAGAATTAAGAAAGGAAAGAGAAAAGAAAAGAGGCTGGGTAGAATGGAGTGCAGAAACACTAGGAAAAAAAGATAAAAAAAGGAAGGATGGTGATAGAAGACAAGGTAGTGGGTGGAGTGGATAAACAAAACACAAGTAAGAAGTGGGAGAGATGATAAGAGATAAGATAGTGAGGTGGATATAAAAAGCATACAGGACTAAGGACAAGGTGGAAAGAGAAAAAAAATATAAAAAGGGGAGAAAATAGGATAGGATGCAAAATAGAGCTAGTAATCATAACTGAATATGAATGGAATGAACTCTCCTATAAAAATTAAGTGATTCCTCTAATATGTCCTTTACAGGAAACACAGAGAGACATACAGAGAAAAGGTAAAAGGCTGGAACATAATTTATTATGATTCAGCTGAAGTAAAAAATGCAGGGGTATCAATTCTGATCTCAGATAAAGCAAAAGTAAAAATAGATCTTATTAAAAGAGATAATGAAGGAAAGCATATCTTGAAAAAGAGTATCATGAAATTGAAGTAGTAACGATATTCAAAGTGTATGCACAAAATGGTAAGGTACATAACTTCCTAGAAAATATATTAAGCCAGTTACAATAAGAAATAGAAAGCAGAACTATATTAGTGGAATACCTCACTCAATATTCCCCTCTAAGAATTAAACAAAACCAAACACAAAATAAACAAGGTAGAAACTAGTGAGGTTAATAGGGCCCTAGAAAATCTAGATAATGTTAAACATCTGGAGACAATTGACCAGACAGAAAGAAATACACTTTTTTTTCTTTGCAGTGCATGACACCTAAACAATAACTAACTTTGTATCAAGGCATGAAAAGTTCACAATGAAATGTAAAAAAACAAAAACAAAAAACAAACAAAAAACATTAATAATAAATGCTTCCTTTTCAGATCACAACACAATAAAAATTATATTCAATAAGTATCCTGGGAAAGACAGACTAAAAACAAATTGCAATTTAAGAAAATCCTTAAAATCCTAAATCCTAATCCTAAAATCATAAAAAATGAGTTCATCAAATGAAAAATAAAAAAAACAATTCATAATTTCATGCAAGGTAATGACAGTAATTAGATGATATGCCAAAACCTGTAATATTCAGCCAAAGCAGTTCTTAGGGGAAATTTTGTATCTCTAAATAGCTACATAAATAAAATAAAGAAAGAGGAGATAAATGAATTGGGAAGGCAACTAAAAAAGCTAGGAAAGAAAAAATTACCCCCCACACACACAATTAGAAACTGAGAAACTCAAAGGAGAGATTAATTAATTTTTTGTTTGTTTATTTTTTAGTGTAATTTTTTTAAATTATTAAAACCTTTCATTTGCAAAACATATGTATGGGTAATTCTTCAACATTAACCCTTACAAAGCTTTCTGTTATGAATTTTCCCCCTAGTCACCACCCCTCCCCTAGATGGCAGGAAGTCTACTACATGTTAATTATGTTAAAATACTTGACAAATCTAATATATGTATACATATTTCCACCCTTATCATTGTTGTGCAAGAAAAATCGTATCTATAAGAAAGAAAAATCAGAGAGAGGAAACACAATGAAAGCAAACATCAATAGAGAGCATGAAAATGTTATGTTGTGGGCCACATTTCACATCCCTCTCCTGGGTGTATATGGCTTACTTCACTGAAAAATTGGAGCTGGTTTGAAACATTTTATTTTTATTTTTTTAAAGGACATAATATTTATTAAGCATTTTGTAAACATTAAAGTGATATATAATTTTTTTGTTGACACTTTAATTATCTGAATGAGATAAGCTTAATAACCCATATTGCAAAAATAAATAGGATAGAAAAAATTAATATTGTTCAGCTTAGGGAATATTGCTAGATAATTTATAAATTTCTATATTTTGGTTAAGCATTTCAAATGGTCAATGACCATAAGAAGTCATTGCATTTTGGAGGATTTTATTTGTGATGATTTTAAAATGGTTGCTGAAGCAATATTTTATCTCATTAAACTTAACATTCTCCTGGTGATACATGACTGCAAATCAGCCTTTTTTTTAATTAAAGCTTTTTTATTTGTATAACATATGTATGGGTAATTCCCCAGCATTGATCTTTACAAAGCTTTCCATTACAACTTTTACCCCCAGTCTCCTCCCCTCCCCTAGATGGCAGAAAGTCCACTACATGTTAAAAATGTAATAATATTTGACAAGTTATGAAAGAAAAATCCTATGTACAACAAAAAAAAAGAAAACCAGAGAAAGGCAACACAATACAAAGAAACGTCAATACAGATCATGAAAATGTTACGTTGTGGTCCATATTTCATATCCCTCCCTCTGGGTGTATATGGTTTTCCTCAGTGAACAATTGGAACTGGTTTGAGACATTTCTTTATTCCAGAGAGCCATGGACCTCAGAATTGATCTTCATGTAATACTGTTGTTGCCGTGTATAATGATCTCCTGGTTCTGCTATTTTCACTCAGCATCAGTTCATGCAAGTCTCTCCAGGCCTCTCTGAAATCATCCTGCTGGTCGTTTCTTACAAAACAATAATATTCCATAACATTCATATACCATAATTTCTTCAGCCACTCTCCAATTGATGGGCATCCCTTCAGTTTACAGTTTCTAGCCACTACAAAAAGGGCTGCCACAAACATTCTTGCACATGTGGGTCCCTTTCCCTCTTCTAAGATCTCTTTGGGATATAGGCCCAGTAGAAACACTGCTGGGTCAAAGGGTATGCACAGTTTGATAGCTTTTTGAGCATAGCTCCAGATTGCTCTCCAGAATGGTTGGATCTGTTCACAGTTCCACCAACAATGTATTAGTGTCCCAGTCTTCCCAAATCCCCTCCAACATTCATTGTTATCTTTTCCTGTCATTTTAGCCAATCTGACAGGGGTGTAGGGGTACCTCAGAGTTGTCTTAATTTGCAATTCTCTGATCAATAGTGATTTGGAGCAACTTTTCATATGACTAGAGGTGATTTTAATTTCATCATCTGAAAATTGTCTGTTCATATCCCTTGACCACATATCTATTGAAGAGTGGCTTGAATTCTTATATATATGAGACAATGAGGCCTTTATTAGAACCATTAAATGTAAAGATGATTTCCCAGTTTGATGCTTCCCTCCTAATCTTGTCTGCATTAGTTTTATTTGTACAGAAACTTTTTAACTTAATATAATAAAAATTATCCATCTGGTATTCAATTAGGAGTTACAGATCTTCTTTGGACATAAATTTATTCCATCTCCACAGGTCTGAGAGGTAAACTATATTACATTCCTCTAACTTGCTTACAAAATTACTCTTTATACCTAGATCATGAACCCATTTAGATCTTATCTTGGTATGTGGTGTTAGGTATGGGTCAAGCCCTAATTTCTTCCACACTAGTTTCCAATTTTCCCAGCAGTTTTTGTCGAATAGTGAGTACTTATCCCAAAAGCTGGGGTCTTTAGGTTTATCAAACACTAAATTGCTAACATTATTACCTAGCTTGTCCTGATATACTATCCTGTGCCACTGATCGACTGCTCTATTTCTTAGCCAGTACCAAACGGTTTTGATGACCGCTGCTTTATAATAGAGTTTTAGATCTGGTATAGCAAGGCCACCTTCAGCTGCCTTTTTTTTTCATGAATCCCCTTGAAATCCTTGACCTTTTGTTCTTCCAATGAACTTTGCTACCATTTTTTTCTAGATCTGTAAAATAATTTCTTGGGAGTTTGATTGGTATGGCACTAAATAAGTAGATTAGTTTGGGTAGTATTGTCATTTTTATTATGTTCGCTCTGCCTACCCATGAGAACTTAATGATTTTCCAATTGATTAGGTGTGATTTTGTTTGTATGGAAAGTGTTTTGTAGTTGAGTTCATATAGTTCCTGACTTTTCCTTGGCAGATAGATCCCAAATATTTTATCCTATCATCTGTTATTTGGAATTGTATTTCTTTTTGTATGTCTTGCTGCTGAACTTTGTTGGTAATATAAAAAAATGCTGATGATTTATATGGATTAATTTTGTATCCTGCCACTTTGCTAAAGTTGTGAATTGTTTCTAGTAGTTTTTCAGTTGAGTCTCTAGGGTTCTCTAAGTATACCATCATGTCATCTGCAAAGAGTGATAATTTGGTTTCTTCATTATCTACTCTGATTCCTTTTATCTCTTTTTCTTCTCTTATTGCTAAAGCTAACATTTCCAATACAATATTAAACACTAATGGTGACAGTGGGCAGCCTTGTTTCACTCCTGATCTTATTGGGAATGGTTTTAGTTTGTCTCCATTACATATGATGCTAGCTGATGGTTTTAAATAGATGCTACTGATGCTTTTAAGGAAAAGCCCATTTATTCCTATACTCTCTAGTGTTTTTAATAGGAAAGGTTGTGGGATTTTATCAAAGGCTTTTTCTGCATCTATGGAGATAATCATATGTTTTTTGTTAGTTTGGTTATTAATATAATTAATTATGCTGATAGTTTTCCTAATATTGAACCAGCCCTGCATCCCTGGTATAAACCCTACTTGGTCATAGTGTACTATCCTGGGGATGACTTCCTGTAATCTCATTGCTAATATCTTATTTAAATTTTTTGCATCAATATTCATTAGGGAAATTGGTCTATAGTTTTCTTTCTCTGTTTTCACCCTACCTGGTTTAGCTATCAGCACCATATTGGTCTCATAGAAGGATTTTGGCAGTATATCTTCTGTCCCTATTTTCTCAAATAGTTTGTATAGTATTGGAATTAATTGTTCTTTGAATGTTTGGTAGAATTCACATGTAAATCCATCTAGCCCTGGCGATTTTTTCTTAGGGAGTTGGTTAATAGCTTGTTCTATTTCTTTTTCTAATATGGGGTTGTTTAAATAATTTGTATCCTCTTCTGTTAGCCTTGGCAATCTATATTTTTGTAGATATTCATCCATTTCATTTAGATTATCACACTTACTGGCATAAAGTTGGGCAAAGTAACTCCTAATTATTGCTCTAATTTCCTCTTCATTGGAGGAAAGTTCTCCCTTATGATTCTTGAGACTAACAATTTGATTTTCCTCTCTCCTTTTTCTTATCAAATTAACTAAAGGCTTATCTATTTTGTTGGTTTTATTTATTAACTCAATAGTTTTCTTATTTTCAATTTTATTAATTTCTCTTTTACCTTTAGAATTTCCAATTTGGTATTTAATTGAGGGTTTCTAATTTGTTCTTTTTCAATTTTTTTTAATAATAAGCCCAATTCATTGATCTTTTCTTTCTCTATTTTATGCAAGTAAGCATCTAGAGATATAAAATTGCCCCTTATAACCTCTTTGGCCGTATCCCACAAATTTTGGTATGTTGTCTCCTTATTGTCATTGTCCTGGATGAAATTATTGATTGTGTCTATGATTTGCTCTTTCACCCATTCATTCTTCAGGATTAGATTATTAATTTCCAATTAACTTTTGGTTTATTTTCTCCTGGCCTTATATTGCATGTGATTTTTATTGCATCATGATCTCAAAGAGATGCATTTACTATTTCTGCCTTTCTGCATTTGATTTTGAAGTTTTAATTCCCTAACACATGGTCAATTTTTGTATAGGTTCCATGGACTGCTGAGAAAAAAGTAAACTCCCTACTGTCTCCATTTAACTTTTGCCATAGATCTATCATACCTAGCTTTTCTAACAATTGGTTTATCTTCCTAGTTTCTTTATTCTTTATTTTGTGGTTTGATTGATCTAATTCTGAAAGAGCAAGGTTGAGATCCCCCACTAGTATCGTTTGGCTGTCTATTTCTTCTTGCATCTCTCTTAATTTCTCCCCTAGGAATTTGTGTGCTATTGCACTTGGTGCATATATATTTAGTATAGATATTGCTACATTATCTATGGTACCCTTTAGTAAAATATAGTTTCCTTTCTTATCTCTTTTGATTAGATCTATCTTGGCTTTTCCTTGATCTGAGATAAGGATTGCTACCCCTGCTTTTTTTTGTTTACCTGAAGCATAATATTTTCTGCTCCAGCCGTTTACCTTCATCCTATATGTGTCACTATGTTTTAGATGTGTTTCTTGTAGACAACATATTGTGGGATTCTGGTTTTTAATCCAGTCTGCTATCCGCTTCCGCTTTATGGGAGAGTTCATCCCCTTCACATTCACAGTTAGAATAACTAATTCTTTATTTCCTGCCATCTT
>JAJPUD010036085.1:0-10025 GCA_023553655.1 Myrmecobius fasciatus
CCTGTCAGATTGGCTAAAATGACAGGAAAAAATAATGATGAATGTTGGAGGGGATGTGGGAAAACTGGGACACTAATACATTGTTGGTGGAACTGTGAACGGATCCAACCATTCTGGAGAGCAATTTGGAGCTATGCTCAAAAAGTGATCAAACTGTGCATACCCTTTGACCCAGCAGTGTTTCTACTGGGCCTATATCCCAAAGAGATCTTAGAGGAGGGAAAGGGACCCACATGTGCAAGACTGTTTGTGACATTCCTTTTTGTAGTGGCTAGAAACTGGAAACTGAAGGGATGCCCATCAATTGGAGAGTGGCTGAATAAATTATGGTATATGAATGTTGTGGAATATTATTGCTCTGTAAGAAACGACCAGCAGGACGATTTCAGAGAGGCCTAGAGAGACTTTCATGAACTGATGTTGAGTGAAATGAGCAGAACCAGGAGATCATCATACACAACAACAACAGTATTACATGATGATCAATTCTGATGGACATGGCTCTCTGCAACAAAGAATTGTCTCAAACCAGTTCTAATTGTTCACTGAAGAAAACCATATACACCCAGAGAGAGGGATATGAAATGTGGACCACATCTTAACATTTTCATGATCTCTATTGATGTTTGCTTGCATTGTGTTGCCTTTCTCTGATTCTTTTTTTTTTTTCTTGTACATAGGATTTTTCTTGCATAACTTCTCAAGCATTTCAACATTATTAACATGTAGTGGACTTCCTGCCATCTAGGGGAGGGGAGGGGACTGGGGGTAAAATTTGTAATGGAAAGCTTTGTAAAGATCAACGCTGGGGAACTACCCATACATATATTATACAAATAAAAAGCTTTAATAAAAAAAAAAGAAATGGTGAACAGAATAGTTCTAAATAAAACTTGACAAAAGTTATGTGAAATTAAATGAGCAGAACCAGAAGGATATTGCTTGCCAAATAACAATATTTTAATGATAATCAACTATGAAAAACTTAGTTACTCTGATTGATATGATGATCAAAGAAAATTATGAAGGGCGCATTATGAAAAATGTTATTACCAGAAGTACTATTGAATTGTGAGTAAAAATTGAAGAATAATCTTGTCACTTTATTTTTCTTACTTTTTGGGACTAATATGAAGGTATGTTGTTCATGTTTAAGATGTATAATTGATAACATGCTGCTTGCCTTATGAGTGAGTGTGGGAGGGTCTAGAATGAAGTACATAATATGGAACTCAAAATTTAAAAAAAAGAATGTTAAAATGAATAAATTATACATTTGGAGGAAAACTTTATGTAGCTAGTTTTATAAACCATGATCTCCTTGATGTGTTTCTACTCTACTTCAGTACAGATAAGTTTTAGATAGGAATCTGTCTACATTTCATTCTGTGTAATTCTTCCTCATGTATTTCTGGAAATCCTACAGGAATTAATTGACTGGGTGTTATTTTAGTAATTTTATTCTTTTGTGAATGGGTTATTCATTTGTAATCCTATGCACTGATAATATGAGTAACCAACTTCCTTTTCTGGTTTTACATAACTCTGAAAGGCAACTTGCTACTCTTGAAAAAGGGAACTCAAAGAATTTGGCTGTGAATTCCAGGTTTAGTATATGCTACTTGTGGGGAAAGTATGCTACTTTTGCAAACCAATTTTGGGCTTCAATTTCTTCATCTATTGAATGAAGGAATTTGACTCAATAATCTCTGAGGTCCCTTTCATCTCTAAATATATTAGTGTATGTCATTTATGACATTCCTTATGCAATGTACTCTACAGAAATATTTTGCAACATGATTTTGTAAAAAAAAAAAATGAATTTCCAAAGGCCCTCACCTTTTGGGACATTTGCGATCTTAATTTTGAGATAGGATTGATTTATTATTTATTATCATATAATATCACCTTGAAAATATTTTTGCTAAATATGTAATCAGGCAGGAATCAACCTAAGATAATTGAAGATGCTAAACAATTTCCCAAATGTGAGTCTTCTAATTCAGGGTCTAGATCTCTGTCTATCCAAGGTAGGTGTATTTTTTGATGGAACAGCAATTGCATATTGTGGTTTTTTTTTATTTTTTCTGTTTTCCCAGTGTTGATAGGTAAGACACTATCTTTGTAGTGGTGAGGAGCCTCATTGAGGAAATCTTCAACGTTCATCAAATGCCATCCTCAGACATGAGCATCTTAAAGGCCTTTTCACCCATAGGGAATTCTTAGGTCTTTTTGTGCAAGAAATAATGGTCATTATTTGGATCCTCATTTTGCTTTTCACTTGATGTTGCTATTTATCCAACTATCAGGTAAAGTTAAAATGGCAACTGTTATTTAGTGGCCAATTTAAAAAAATTATTAATTCCATTATTTATTTCTGTATGTCAGATAGTATAAATAGTATTCCCATTTCATAGGTGAGAAAACTGAGATTTACTGGGTTTGAGTTACTTATCCATGTTCAAACAGGTGCTATTAATGAAAGGTGGATTTAAAACTGGACATTCTCTTATTGACAAGTTCAAGCATTCTCCACTAATAAACTAATCTGTCTCTCAAGTTATTTCTTTGGTTGCATGAAAGGGAATCTTATGTGATTTTGATATGTTATTGAAAGTACCTTGATTGGTTTAGGAAAACTTCAAGGTTCTATTTTTCAAAGAAAAAGAAAAAAGATCTATATGTGCAAAAATATTTCTAACAACTCTTTTCATACTGGTTCTAAACAGGAAAATAAAGAGTTATCCTCTTACTGAGAATGAATAATAATAAATGATGAAATGGACAGTTTTAGAGGAAACTTGGAAAACCTCTATCAACTGATGCAGAAAGAAATGAGCAGAACTACAACAATTTACATTATGACAACAGCTTTATAGAGAAATTATATTTTTAAAAGATGGTCAGATTTTGATCAATGAAATGATAAATGCAAGTCCAGACTATTGAAGATGCAACACACCACTACTATCCCATCAGAGACATGCTAAATTTTTCAAAGAAAGGCATATATTTTCAGACATGACTAATATGGGAATTTATTTTGGAGGTCTATGCATATTTGTTATAACAGTTTTGTTATCTATTCATTATTCAGTAGATGTGCAGTATGAGGGACAAATGGTAAATCCATGTAAAATTAATTACTTATTTTTAAAAACCAAAAAGGCTGCATTTTTTCCATAAAAACTTCCCTTAGAAGTCCTATCACCTGTCCCCTCCCATCCACCCCACATATTCTATGTAAGCCTAATGAGGAATTATCTAGTATTGATATCTTACCCTCTGTTTTCAAAGATTCATATTAATGGTTTGCAAAATGAAGTCTTAGCAGATTTAGCAAGTATTGAATAGGTAAGTAAATCCTAGTGGATTTTGAGAGTGAAAAGAAAAACTGAACCAAGGAAAATCATTACTATTTCTTGCAGTGTTGTTACTTACAAGCATTAGTCAATGTGATGCATTCATATTGCTGAATACATGTTCTTTTTCTACATATAAGCCATCCTGTTACCATATGGTGAGCTCACTAGTTGACCCATGAGAAGCCTGTCTTGGGAATTTTCCACTGGCTCTCATCCTTAATCTGACTTTCTCTGAGAATCTACAGTTAGTAAGTACAATATGGAGAAAAGTCACAGGATTTAGTTATCTTGCTAAACTCCCTATGCATAGTCAGCAAACATGAAATTCAGGCCACTTGTCCAGTGGATAAACATTGGAAGTTCAGAATAGGTATTCTGTTTAATGCTTTTTTGACTTCTGTATGAACTCTGTGTACACTTATAGAACTGGATATGTTCTGCCTTATAATAATTATAGTTCTTGTTTTTTTCTGGCACTTTAAGGCTTATAAAGTACTATCCTTACAAGAGACATATTTTTATAAAAATTATGTAATGAATAATAAGTTGGCTTTGAAGTCCTGATAACCTGGGTTCACACCCTTCCTCTGACACTTATTAGTTATATCATTGTGTATAAACCAATTACTGTCTAAGTACCTCCAGAAAAACCTTCAGACTTATTTCTTATTCATACTAATTAAAGCTCAGGTATTCACCAAAATCATGACAGGTAGATAGTAAAAATTACTATTTCTTCTTCACGCATCGTGGATTTAGATCTGAAAGGAATCTTAGTGGAATTATTTTACAAATGAGGAAACTGAGAGTCTGAAATGATAACTGACTTGCTTGAACTTACAATGAAATATATGGCTGGGTTAAGGTTTGAATTCAAAGTCTAACTAAATATGGCACATTTACCACTCTATAAAGATGTAACTTCACTGATGAAAAAGCAAAAGTTCAGAGAGGTTATACAACTAGGATCAGAACTAGGATTTGAACCTTAGTCTTCTTTTTGACTTCCAGATAAGTGCTCTTTTTACTACAATGTATTAGTTCTTTCTTTATCTGGCTTAAATGCTATTTTCCCTATCCATTTAGAATGAATAGCATTCAAGATCATCATAAAATTCCAGAATAAATGGACGATATTATTAATCAAGAATCCTTCTAGTGTCTTGCAGAGTGCCATGTCCATAGTAGGTTCTCAGTAAACATTTGTTGAATTAAGTACAGTCCTGAAAGCATATCTTATTGACCACTATGGAATTCTCCAATTCCACCAGGTTTATTGATGTTCCAAGGCAATATCTAAAATACTGAGCTTGTATGCCTCAAGAATGCAGTTCACAAAGGAAAGCTCAGAGTGGTGCCTCATCTGAGTCCTTTATGAAAGTTAAATTCCACCTGGGAAGTCTTTACTGCTTAAAGATAGGTATCTTTCTTCCTCTTTCATCAGATTCCAGTGCCTTTACAATTCTGTATCATTCAACTCCATACTTTTGTACTGGCTTTTCTTCTTTCTCTTTTTCTTCTTTTTAAATTGAACCCACAGACAAAGGGGAATTTTTTTAAATCTTGTTTGTGTATATGTGCATGACTGTAGTGAGTCAGGGAAACTGTAAAATACAATTGTTTTGTGCCTGGGAACATCTGAAAACCTTAAGTATGTACTATAGCCTTGAGGAAGAAAAAGTAGGTGCCAAGAAGCAATAAAATCTCATTAAAGCATCAAGAGTCTAGAGTGACATACAATAGCAATGCAGGTGGCACATGGGTGGGCTACCTTTTTTTAGCTGCTAACACAGTAAATCTGAATTAGAACTAGAATGGGTTGCTTTTCAGGGTATTAGCGTCTGGTTAATTTTCAGTGGAAAACATCTTTTGCTCCCAAACTCATTGGGAAACTTTTTAAAATGCATGACCCATTATCATGCCAAATCCAGGGAACATAGCAGAATCATATCTTTCCATCTACTGACAATCTCAATCACTTCCACAATTTCCACTACATCTTCTATGCAGAAGACTCCCCAGGATCTCTACCTCCAATAATATTCTCTCTTCTGAGATCCAGACTAGAATCTTTAATTTGCTATAGAACATCTCTTCTTCTGTACACTATTAGCATCTTGAACTGCAGCATACAACACCTAGCTCATTATTATTTCCTTTAAGGCTTTCCCTCTTTCCAGTTTCACTGTGTTAGTCCATGGTACCATTATTAACCAGGGCTCCTATGGTTGAAACACTGGGTTTATCTTTAATACTTCTCTCCCCCTCCCTCACCCCTTTCACTTCTTGTATCCAATAAATTACCAACTCCTATGAATTCACTTCTGGAATATTTGTAACACCTCTCCTGCTGTGGCCACCCTAGGATAGTCCCTCATTATAACTCACCTGACTCTAGGAATAACTTTTTAACAAAACATCCCAACTCCAATTTCTTCCCACTCTAATCCATTCTTTTTCTTGGATATAGAATTGGCTAATTCATTATTGTTTTAAAAAATTAAAATTAAAATTCAGTAATTTTCTATTGCCTATTAAGTAAAATTCTTCCCTGACTGGAATTCATGGACATGTACAATAGCACACCATTCCAAATTTTTCTTTTCTCACATTATTCTCCTCAATTTTATCTGTCATCTAACCAAACTTGCCTACTCTGTGTTTCCTGAATGTAGCGCATGATTTTTTCTCTCCTTATCTTTACTCATACAGTGTCCTGTCTGGGATGTCCTCCTACCACTTCACCAGTTGAATTAATCCTTTTATTTTAAAGCCCAATCAAAATGCTACCTCCTATAGAAAACCTTCCATTGTCATTAAGGACTTTCCCCATCTGATTTCATGAAGCACTTTTTTATAAGTCTATAATGTTAGTTATCATGTAATGTTGCATATTATAGTTGTTTTTGTTAAATCCTTTATTCCTTATGAAACTGTGAGCTCCTCGAAGGCAAATATTATGTCTTATATAAACTTTATTATCACCTAACACAAAACTGCACATAATATTATATTGCATTGCTATGATTCAGAATTTTGTGCTTCAGAATTGTCAGCTTCCTCCTTTGTACAACAGAGGTGAGTGGAATTGCATTAAATAATAATTATTTTAACTGATTCCAATTTATTAGAATAAAAGTCATTCCCCAGTTGATAAATGGTCAAAAGATTTAAAAAGATATATTTCAAAGAGAGAAATCCAAACTGTTAATGTCCATATGAAAAGATGCTTCAAATCAATAATAATTCTAGAAATATTATTGAAAGCAACCTCATACCCAGTAGATTGACAAAACTGACAAAAAAGTGACAATGCTGTAGGCGTATGGTAATATAAGCATATTTGTGTGCTATTGGTTAACTCATTAACCAATGAATAGGAAATATAAATTGGACTGGAAAGAAATTTGGAACCATCCTATCCAAATCACTAAACTGTAAACTCTTTTATCAATTGATTCAAATAAAGTTCTATGCCCCAAAGAGATCAAGAAAGAGGGAAAAATTTATATGTACAAAAGTATTTATAATCCTTTTTGTAGTGTCAAAGAGTTGTAGTCTAAGATGGTGCCCATCATTTAGGCAATATCTGAACAGCTGATGATGCATAAATATAACAATATTATGCTCTCAGAAATGCTGAAAAGCATAGTTTTGGAGAGCTTTTTGTTTTACAGTTGTGTCTGACTCAGGAACAATGACAATGAACTGTTAGTTCATTTTCAATAGTGGAACAAAAAAAAGACATTTAGAGATCATTCAGCAAAAATAAATTTAAGTGGTTATAACAGAAAGGTGCTCAAGAAGAATAATGAGAAGACCTTGCATTGATTCCGTTGATCAGAACTTCTTTACCTATTTGACAATTGTTTTCTACCAGCTAAGCATCAAAGAGGAATATCCAGAGCAAGTTGTGGCTATTTTGCCTTCAGGTGACAAGGAAATGATATAAATAACTTGGCCCTTCAGTGCTCTAAGCCTATTTAGTATCCAAGATTGTCTCTATACCTGTTAAGGAAAAACCAGCCCAACCTGCATAGGGCAAAGATTAGACTATTGCTCCTATCAATCTTGGGAAAACTTGTATGAATTGGAATGATAGGATATATGTGCAGAATAAAACAAAATTTTACATGTGATCATTGTAGAAATTTGTGTCCTTTGTTTACGAATATTTGTTACCTTTTCTCCAGTAATGGAGAGGAGCAATAGGAGGTAGAGAAAATAAGTTCTTGTTAATTGAAAAAAATAATTTGAAGAAATTACTGTTAATTTGCAGAGACTATAATGTATCTGAAATATATTACCTCCTCACTTCCACCTCTTTGAACCCCTCTTTCCTTCGAAGTTCAGTTCAAATATCACCTTTTATAGAAGGCCTTTTCTAATTTTCCAACTGCTAGTATCTTACAAAAATTACTCTGAATTGGGCGGAGCCAAGATGGCGAACTGCAGACAGCTTTCTCTGTGAACTCCTGGGACGTTCCCTCAAACCCAGACAAAGTGAGCCTTCCAACTGGTTTTTGAGTGAGGGCCCCGCCAAGCATTTGGACTACAACGCACTTCTATCAAAGATCTACCTTGAAAGAACTCCAGAGAAGGTTAGCCTCAGGGGAAATCGGCCACTGGTCCCAATCAGACTCCAGCTGGGGCAGAAGTCAGGGCTGCAATAGAGGGGCGGATTTTGGGCACCCAGGAAGCCCCTGGGAGACGCCTGGGCCACTTTGCTCTGCTTGTGGGCAGGTGCTTTGGCAGATCTGCCTTATTAAAGGGTGGATCGAGAGCAGCTGAAAACGTGGTCCTAGTGTGAATCTAGCCCGACCAGCCTCAGACCAGAAGTCAACTCGGCAAACTGCCCCAGGGCAAATACAAATTGTTGCAGTTTTCTCTGGTTTTGACCAATATCCCAACTTTAAACCATGAGCAAGAAGCAGAAGAGAGCTCTCACCATAGAAAACTTTTACGGAGAAAAAATAGAACAGTCCCCAGATCCTGACATTATGAAAACAATCCCAGATGAAGCCACAAAGGCAGACTTAAGTTGGTCTCCTTTTCAGAAGGCTTACCTGGATGATTGCATTAAGAATCTCAAAAGAGAGCTAGAAGAAGAATGGGGAAATAAATTGAGATCAGGGCAACAGAAATATCAAAAACTGGAAAATCGGACTGGTGAATTGGAAAAAGAAAACAGTTCACTGAAAAACAAAATTGGTGAATTGGAAAAAATCACCAATTCACTGGAAAATAAAAATGGTGAACTGAAAAACAAAATTGGTGAATTGGAAAAAGACAACAATTCACTGAAAAATAAAACTGGCAAAATGGAAAAAAAAATGCATTGAATCAAGAAATTCAATTGGCCAGCTACAAAAGGAGCTAAAAAAGATAACTGAAGGAAATAATACTTTAAAAATTAAAATTGAACAAATAGAAGTAAATGACTCAATCAGACTTCAAGAATCAGTTAAACAAAAACAAAAAAAATGAAAAAATAGAAGAAAATATGAAATATCTCCTAGGAAAAACAACTGACTTGGAAAACAGATCCAGGAGAGACAATTTAAGGATTATCGGACTCCCTGAAAGACACGAGGAAAAAAAGAACCTGGATGCTATCTTCCAGGAAATCATGAAAGAGAACTGCCCTGATGTTTTAGAATCAGAAGGCAAAATTGGCATCGAAAGAATTCACCGATCACCTCCAGAAAGAGACCCCAAAATGAAAACCCCAAGGAATATCGTGGCCAAATTTCAGAACTATCCCACCAAGGAAAAGATATTGCAAGCAGCTAGAAATAAACAGTTCAAATACCGAGGAACTGTCATTAGAATTACACAGGATCTGTCAGCTTCCACTTTAAACGATCAAAGGGCCTGGAATCAGATATTCTGAAAGGCAAAAGAACTTGGATTACAGCCAAGAATAAGTTATCCAGCTAGAATGAGCATCATCTTCCAGGGAAGAAGATGGTCATTCAATGATACAGGAGAATTTCACCTATTTCTAATGAAAAGACCTGATCTGAACAAAAAATTTGACCTCCAAATAGAGAACTCAAGAGAAGCATAAAAAGGTAAAAAGGAAAACTCTTGAGAACTATATTCCTAATATAGGTATCCTTTAAAGAATGGCAGTATAATTTGATTTTTCTTTGATAATAATGGAAAAGAAATTAGAGGTGGAAGGGATACCATACTGAAAAAGAAAAAGGGGGGAGGGGGGAAAAGGAGGCAAAATAAAGTAAAAATAAAGGAGGTAAAATAAGGCAAAATCTCATAAAGAGACATAGAAAATCTAATATAATTGAGGGAAAGAAGGGAGGGCAATGAGTATTGTGTAAACCTTACTCTCATTAGATTGGACTCTAAGAGAGTATATCAGACACATTTGGCTTCAAAGAAAGGCCTGACCCTCCTTGTGGGAAGGTAGGAGGGAGGGGAGAAAAGGAAAGGGATAAACTAATAGAAGGATTAGGGGAAAGGTATAAAGGGGAGGGAGGGACTCTAAAGGTAGGAGGATTATTGGTGGGAGGTGGTCATTAAGAGCAAAGTACTGGGGAGGGGGGAAGGGAGAGAGGGGAAAGGGAAGAGAAAATCATAACTCTGGGTAAATAAGATGGCAGGGAATACAGATATAGTTATTTTAACTGTGAATGTGAA
>JAJPUD010036086.1:0-10025 GCA_023553655.1 Myrmecobius fasciatus
CATCCCTACTCATGAGGAGCTTATGTTTGAAAGAGGGAGAAAAGTACATAAAGGAATATAAATCCAAGGGAAAGACATGCAAATATATAGCAAATAAACACAAAGTCATTTTGGAGGAAGAGCACTAGGAGTTGGGGGGCCAGAAAAGGCAGAAGCTACAAGGAAGGGAGGGTCTCTATGGGGTTAAGACGGCAAGGGAGTATCTTCCAAGCATGGGAGAACAACTAGAGCCAAGGAACAGAAACAATATTTAGTTCACTGAAAAAGGAGGAATGGTCCCAGAGAACATCCTGTTTCTTCAGAGGAGAAGCTAAAGATTGATGGGATACAATCCTGTATCCTGTTATCAGCCAAGGTCACTGTTGTCAGTGTTTTTGCTTAATTTCTTTTCTTTATTACACGGGAGGATTCAATTCCAGGGAGAAGGAGAGGAGCATTTCCAGAAATTACTACAATAGAGAAACAAAATGCAGCAATTAATGTATCATTCCAAGATATTTATGCAGAGACCCATGTATCTGTCCTTGATTAGTGAACTTTAGCTGGATAGCAGCTTAGCCAGCACACTATTCCTCCTTACTATAGCAATGGCTTCCCCCCCCCCAACCATCCCCAGCCCTGAAATTCTCCTCTGGGACCTCATTAGGGTGTGTGGGTGCTCCTGGACTCTTAAAGGCACAACAGCACACAAACTTTAGCAGATCCTACTTAGCGGGGAAACATTTAGGGCGATAGGGCCAGTGTGTTGTCCGAGGACTAACCTTGCTGTGATTGGAAAGGGAAAGTGGGATGGTTTTTCTGGCTACAAGAAGGGCTAGGTCCAAGAGGGATAGCAGTCTCCATCAGTGATGGGGTGCCCCCACTGACAAAATCCCAGATTTTTATGGTGTGTGATAATTGTGCTGTGAGATGAGTGTCCTCAAGGTAGTAAGGTGGGGCAGTGCATGGAGAGTGGCGCCTGAATTCAGAAAGATCTGGCTTTGAGTCCAACCTCAGACACCTATAAACTGTGTGGCCTTGGACTCAACCTCTTTTTGTCTCAGTTTCCTCAATTGTAAAATGGGCATTATAACACCTACCTTCTAGTGTCAGTGTGATGATCAAAGGAGCTAGTATTTATAAAGCATATTAGCACAGTATCTGGCCCATATTAGGTGCTATATAAATACTAGCTCTTATTCCTACTATTATTATTATAGAATTTCTTGATAACTTGAAGAGAATAAGTGCTCTAGAAAAGGAAATATATTATAATGCACCTTCTATTACCACCAAGGAAGTGGTTCACACACATACACACACACACACACACACAATGTGCTTTGCTTATATCAATACCAAGATATTTAATAAATAATCATTGAGAGAAACCAATAAAAACAAAGGCATTGTCAGTGTATAATGGGAACTACCCAACTTAAGTCACTATGCTAGTCTTGTCATCAGTGAGCAAGGGACAATAAAGTGTGTTTGCTTTATGTTGCTACCACTCCTGACCCTAATTATGACTTTGTGCAAGTCACTTTAATTGACATTTATATAGAACTTTAAAGTTTGCAAAGGGATTTACTGACATGATTTCATTTGAGTATCCAAGAAGATGCTACAGGTATTATAACCATTCTTACAGATGAAGAAGCCTAGAGAAACAGGAGTTGTGCCTTGTCCAAGGTCACACAGAGAGGGGGAAATACTGGAAATACTTACCAGAGGTCATCCGGCCTGTTAAGTCAAGTCTATCTACTACATCACACGGCTTCTCATTTTCCCTCTCTTTGCCTCAGTTTAGATGATTTTGGAGAGCTTGTCTGGCCCATACGTGCTCTCAATTTATGCGATGATGGATGATCAGGAAGGAGGAAGCCATGGTAAGGAAGCACTTGGCAACTCATGCTCATGTCCAAAACTAGAGTGAAATTCAAATTATTAATGTAGTAGTTAGTCCCTATTAATCAAAGAGGAAATCCAAGCTATCAAAGCTAGTGTTCTCTTGGGCACATTTGGACCATTTGAAAGATGATTGCATTTACAAAAGAGTTGCAAACTATAAATGATCATATGAAAACCAGCTCCAATAACAGTGAGAGAAATGCAAATGAAAACAACTAAGATTTCACCTTGCACCATGCAAATTGGTGAAGTGACAAATATGGAAGTGTTAACTTTGGAGGAACTATGGGAAGCCAGGTACACTAACATACTATAGGTGGAATAATGGATTAGGCCAATGAAAGCAACCTGGGGTTCTACAAGTAAGCCAACTGTTCCAGTTACTAGGATCCCATTACTAAATATGTTCGGCAAGAAAGGCAAAGACAGAAAGCTCCAATGCAGCCTGAACAATAGCGTTTTGGTTACTTACATTCTACTCCATGTCTAAGCAACATACACAATGTTACACGTGAAGATGATCATCAAAAGACCCAATTTACTTTTGATGGGAGCCACATAAAGGGTATCTGCTGTAGTCACAACCCCTGCCCAAACAGTGCTTGTGAAATGGGTGGTAAGGGGTTGTGAGGGCGTTTCTGGAAGTAATGAGCTGCAGGAAAGCCCTAATTTTGCTCAGCATCGAAATTTGTTTTGCAGCCCTTCCTGTCGCCTTTCCATTGGAACATTTTCACAAATCTAGTAGGTGTTTTTAGGCTTTTAAAAAAAAATTCTCAGCCGTTTTCTGGAAAAGGACAAGAATTTTTATTGAAGCCAGTAGGCTTTGAGGTAAATACAATGGTTTAACCTGGTCTTGGACATTTTTCCCCCGAGCACTTGCACTTGGCAGATTTTAGGTAAATGGGAAGGCTGATGGAACCTGTTCTCAGACTCCTTGCAGTAGGCAAATCTTACTAGGAAATCATCAAAAACTTCTCTAACCAGACCTTCTTTAAGGCCCTTTTCTTCTTCCCAAGCATTTTCAAGTTCTAAAGCAGGTCAAGGATGTGAGCTATGAAGTGCTTCATACTAATAAAGCAATCTGTAGTTTTGGCTCATTCGTGTATTACACCTGGGAAGGCATCCTTTGAACCCAGTCCCTTGGGCCACGTCTCCCGCTTGGGACTTGACAATCAGCTTTTATTAAAGCTGTGGGTGTAAGAGCTGAGAATACTGCGTTTGCACATTGAGCATGAAATTTCCAAATCAGAGATAATTAAATCCAAAATGCACAAAGCCTGATTCCCTACTTGTAGCAAAGAGCTCTCCATTGCACCGGGCAGTCGCTGATTGCTATGAATTTTCTAGAGCAAAACTCCATGGGAAGATTTCTGTGTCTACATCCAAAGCCTCACATAATACAAAATGCCTGGTCCACAGGGGCATGCTCTATTGTGAAGAAACTGTTGTTGAACCTAAGAGCCTGTCGAGAAGTACGCGTCTTATTTGGAACCTGGTATTTCATTTTCCCTTTGTCCTGAGCGAAAGCTATTACTATTGATACTGCAATTCATTTGGACACCCCAGGGAGTTGGTATTCTCATTTGGCACTCATTTTTCATTATCATGCATATGTAAAATTGGATACTTTCGGCCATATTATAAAATGTAACACGAGTTTACCTTACTGAACAAAAACCCCAAGCCTAGTAAGTTCCGGGGCTGATGGCAGCCTGGCTTCTGTTAGCTGCTTCCCAAACAGCACATGGGGCGAGATAAATTTAGACAGGACTTAGCAGGATAAGAAACCATTTTTGTAATGAACTCAGTATCTAATAAATGAGCTCTTGCAGAACAGACACTGGCTTGAAACTGCGATACCTCCCACTGAGCCTTGCACACAGTAGGAGTTCAACAGGATCATTGGTTTATTGGTTAATCCAACCTACTCTTTTTATCTAGGAGGAAAATGGGAATGCAGAACAGGGAAGTAACTTGACCAAGATCGCACTGTTGGTCTTTGGCAAAGCTAATTCTTTTTCCAAGGCACTGCTTGAACGACTTTTTGTTGGATGTTATTATTTGTCCAAAATGATGAAAAAATGCAAGGGATGAGGAAAAGAGCCGGGACTAGCTGGGGTCCCATCCCAACATTTGTCACTGTGTAATGTTAGACAAATAATTTCAACTCTTTAGACTTCAACTTCTTCATCCCTCAAGTGAGAGGGCTACTGGAGATGATTTCTAAGGTCCCTCTTTGTAATGAGAAGAATTACTTCTCAGCTAAGAAGAAGCAATAACGGGCCCTCCTTTCACCTTTCCACTGGGGACAGTTTGGCTGATGGTCCACATACAACAACTTGATATGCTTTCCAGCGTTTTTGAGATTATTAGTTCTTTGATGGAAAAGACAGTCATTTATCGTCTCTGTAGTCCTAGTACAGGGTCTTTTATATGTATTTAAGAAACCTTCACAAATGGAATTATTGGCTGAATTACAGACAAGTCATTTATTCATTCATTTGTCAGGTCTCCGTATGATACAAGGATAATAGTGCGAAATTTGGAGTCGAAGTCTTTTTTCTTAATCCTTGTGACTTTGGGCAAATTAGTCAATCCCCAAAAGCCTCAGTTTCCCCTAAGTAATGAAATACACTAAAATAATAGCTAATGTTTCTATAGTACTCTAAGGTTCACAAGGTTCTTTACCATCTCATTTGATCCTCACAATTACCTTGGGAGGTAGGTGCTATTATTATTATCCCCATTTTACAGTTGAAGAACCCGAGGCAGAAAGAAATAAAGTGACTTGCCCACTGTCACACAACCAGTAAGTATCCGAGGCTGGATTTGAACTCAGGTCTTTCACTCTCTCAGTCCACCATCATATGCCTCCTAACCAATGAAAAAATTTCTCCACTCTCTTCTAGATTTAAGTTACTATCCATATGAGCACAGGCAGCAAAACAGTGCTTTACTGCTAAGGTAGATATAAACAACACAGACTTAGATCTGAGAAGATCCTTCTAAAGGACTTAGAGGCTTACAAAGCACTTTTCCCACAGCATCTCCTTGACTTAGACATTCCCATTTAACAGATGAGAAAGCTGTGGCTCATAGAGGTTAAGGGAATTGTTCCCAGTCACTGCAATAGTTGCAAAGTCCTTACTGGAAGCTCTTTGACCATGCTAGATAGTGTTTCTTAAAAAAAAAAGCATCTACTAACAATCAGCAGGACGATTTCAGAGAGGCCCGGAGAGACCTGCATGAACTGATGCTGAGCGAAATGAGCAGAACCAGATCATTATACACGGCAACAACAAGACTATATGAGGATCAGTTCTAATGGACATGACTCTCTTCAACAATGAAATGCTTCAAACCAGTTCCAATTGTTCGGTGAAGAAAGCCATCTACATCCAGAGAGAGGGATGTGAAATGTGGACCACAACATAACATTTTCATGTTCTCTATCGATGTTTGCTTACATTGTGTTTCCTTTCTCTGATTTTTTTCTTGTAGATAACAATGATAAGTGTGGAAATATGTATACATATATGGGACTTGTCAAATATTTGAACATAATTAACATGTAGTGGATATCCTGCCATCTAGGGGAGGAGTGGGGAGCAAGGGGGAAAAATTTGTAACGGAAAGCTTTGTAAGGGTCAGTGTTGAAGAATTACCCATACATATGTTTTGCAAATAAAAAGCTTTAATAATAAAAAAAAAGAAAAAACATCTACTATAAATAGGCATTCAACTCCCCCCCAATATCATATCAAACGAGTTTTGGGGGTTTTATGGAAGCAGAGACCAGAAGACAGGTTTGCACTAATCCAGATATTAGTGGGACCTCTGGGGAACCCCTACATCTTTAGGGGTTACAAGTAAGGTAAGATGCTGTAGCATCTTGAAAGCTATTCCCTGCAAGCTCTGGGGATTTAGCAAGGGCTGCTGGAGTCGAACTGGGGCAGTCAGAGAAGTGCTCCTGAGATCTAAGTTTGTGGCCAGTCTTCTACGCAATTATCACAAAGTTTGGAACCAAAGAACCTGACCACATATCATCTGCTTTGCTCTGTACCTCAGTTTCCTCATTTGTAAAATGGTCATCAAAAGGCCTGCCATACTTAACTCAGGGAGTTCCTGTGGAAGCCAAATGAGATCATTTGTTCAAACCTTAATCTATGTAAATGGAAACTGTTATTGTTGTTACTGTCTGTAGTCAACTGGATTATAATATAACTCAGGCACAGCAACAAGGCTGTGTTTTTAACTTCAGCTAAAGATAGTGAGGGCACTTTATGTTTCTAATCAGAACTTAAGGAGATGAGAAAAGAAATTGGTTGTTATCTTCCACCTCCTTCTCAGCCTGGTCCCCTCAAACTGGGTCAAGGTCACTATTGATGAGAATAGCAGCTTACATATGGATAGCGCTTTATGGTTAAAAACCATCTTCTGTGCACACACTTGTACACACACAAAAGTGTGTGTGAGTGATATTCGGAAGAACAATATAAGTGACACAGTACACTATTATTATCTTGATTTTAAATGAAGGGGGCAGTGAGAGGCATTGTGGTGTAATGGACAAGGAAAGTGGACTTTTGTTTCCAAGAGACATTTGGGGTTATTAAAGGAGTTTTGCAATTTTCTGAAGACAGCCCAGCTTGTTCTCTTGCTCCTCCCAACTCCGGGCCCAATTCCTTGTCCATTCGTACTCACTATTCCAGATGTACATATTGATGGACAAGCTCTATGTGCTGTCTAGCCAAGTCATCATCCACTTAGTATTTCCTGAATAGATGGTCAAGCCAACCCCTTTAGAGTCATTGTGGATCTCCACCAGGATATCCCACAAACTTCTGGAGATTGGTGCAGTTAGTATGATGTCAGCCACAAACAGGAGAATCTGCAGAACCTTGTCATTGACAGGAAAACTTTTTTCAACTTGAACTCTGTCCTAGATCCCCTCTATCACAGGAGTGAGCACCTTTGGCTTGCAGTTTTATACCTCAGCCAATATTTATGAGCAGAGGAGTCTTTGGACAGAGTCATTTCTCTTGTTGTATCTTTGAAGAACTCTTGAGTGAACTTGAGGTATGGATGGCAAATACTTTGTTGTAAGAATCTTTAATTTGTTTTTGCTCGACTATATTAAATATTTTGGTAAAATAAACATGGACACAGTGGGAGTCTATATTCTCCATTTTGATGTGAGTTGCACAGAGAGACACAGAGAGACAGACAGAGACAGAGACAGAGACAGAGAGATAGACAGAGAGACAGAGAGAGAGATGTCATCATGATTTCAATATCACTTGCAAAAGCCTTCCTGTTTCCTACCAGTTCCTCAATTAATTCATAATGAGTTTGTGTAAATGGGACCATGGGCTTTTTAGCTTACTACTCTTTCAGACCCCTTTTCAGGATAAGATGTAACAGTCTGAGATTTTTTTTCCATGCTTTTGAAATGTCCCCTTCCTTTAAATATCCTGTGAACTGATCCTTCAGTGCCCTCACAATTGAGTCATCTCCAGCACAAATCTCCTTAATATGCTTTGGTCCAATCTTTCTTCAGCCTTCTTCTCTTCACTTTAGCTTTTCCTCTAAGTCCATCTTACAGTCCAAGTCTGAGGGTTCCACTGTCCTTGATGGAGACATAGTTTGCTATAATCATCTCCACAGGCCTTTTCCATTTTTCCTTGATTTCTTGGGCTGTTTCCCTGTTGGTTCTTAAGTGCCATCGGGATAACTTTGCTTAGGGAGAGCTCTTTACCCTCCGCTTTTTCCTTCCACTGCTTCTCTCTGCTCTCTGAGGTCATGTTGCCCACCATCATCAATCATCTTTCCAGTTGACTTTATATCTCAAACCAGTGCTGTCCTTGGCCACCATGTCTGTGTGCTGGGCAAGTAAGGCCAGAGATGACTGGCTGAGGCACTTCAGGAGCTTTTTGATGGACTCTGATGGATAGCTATTGAAGTTCTGTATGAAAACCCATGGTGTAGAGGTGGAAGGCTTCTGTGGAGGCTACAAGGCTCAGACCTTTCTCTTGCCTTTTTCCTAAACCAAGTGTTCTGATGTGTGCATTTGGGGCCATCATCGCCTTTTCCTTTTCTGGTTAAGTCACTGAGCAGCAAAGTATAGGTCAGAGTTCAAACCTAGCCTCAGATACTTATTAGTTGTGTGGCCCTGGGAAGATCACTTAGTTTCTCCATCTGTAAAATGGAGATAATACTAGCACCTGGCAGGGCTATTGTGAGGATCAAGTAAGATAATTGTAGAGCACAAATCACTATTGATCAGAGAAATGCAAATTAAGACAACCCTGAGGTGCCACTACACACCTGTCAGATTGGCTAAGAGGATAGGAAAAAATAATAATGAATGTTGGAGGGGATGTGGGAAAACTGAAACACTGATACATTGTTGGTGGAAATGTGAACGGATTCAACCATTCTGGAGAGCAATTTGGAACTATGCTCAAAAAGTTATCAAACTGTGCATACCCTTTGACCCAGCAGTGTTTCTACTGGGCCTATATCCCAAAGAGATCTTAGAGGAGGGAAAGGGACCCACGGGTGCAAGAATGTTTGTGGCAGCCCTTTTTGTAGTGGCTAGAAACTGGAAACTGAATGGATGCCCATCAACTGGAGAGTGGCTGAATAAATTATGGCATATGAATGTTATGGAATATTATTGCTCTGTGAGAAACGACCAGCAGGACGATTTCAGAGAGGCCTGGAGAGACTTTCATGAACTGATGCTGATCGAAACGAGCAGAACCAGGAGATCATTATACACAGCAACAATAATATTACAAGATGATCAATTCTGATGGACATGGCTCTCTGCAACAATGAGATGATTCAAACCAGTTCTAATTGTTGAGTGATGAAGAAAGCCATATACACCCAGGGAGAGAATTCTCCCTCTTTTTGCGGCTGTTTGCTTGCATTTTATTTTGCTTCTCTTTTTTTCTGGTGCAGCATGATAATTGTATAAACATGTATGCACATATTGGATTTAACATATATTTCCACCATGTTTAACATATATTGGCCTATTTGCCATCTAGGGGAGGGCTTGGGGGAAGAGGGAAGGAAATTGGAACACAGGGTTTTGCAAGGGCTAATGTTGAAGTATTGTCCACGAGAAATTTTTTGAAAAATAAAAAGCTTTAATTAAAAAAATTAATTGTAGAGCACCTCACGCCATTCCTGGCACATAGCAGGTACTGTAGAAATGCTCTTATTGTCATTCATTGGAGAGACCTGGGTTTCTATAACATCTCTACATCTATAACATCTTCAGCCCCTGTAACCAGCATGGCTACATAATCTTCAGTCCTTGCCCAGAGAGTCTTTTTGCAAACCCCCCTGAGCAGGTCATGATGAGATGACCAAGAATCCCATGGCTCCATACTGTGTGGTGGCCTCTGGATCTTATATACAACCAACTCCCTCACCTTATTTCCTTGCTTTCCAAGCAGTTCCTGTCAGCCCTTCTCCCCTTTAGCTTTCACTTCCTCCTCTCTATGGCTCTCCCTTCTAGCAAGAACGTCAAAGCTGATATGATCCAGCTCCATCGCTGGTGTGGCTGCTTGTTGGTCAGTGGATAAGAATCTCACATTTCATGAGCCAGCAGTCTTCTAGGTTGTCTAAAAACTATGTGCTGATTTGTACCTCCTGCCCCTTTTCCAACCCCCTTGGGGGCCAAGGAATGCTCATAGCTGCTTGGCCTTGTGCTTAGCTTCATGGATTCTAGTGGCCAAGAAAATCATCCCCAAGTGGTCAAGCTACTGATGATAAGCCTCTCTGTACATGAGGGGGCCCACCCTCAGAAAACAGCCTCCGTCCTTTGCCAGGGCCATAGTCAGTGTCTTTCTGATATGGCACGACCTGCCAGAGCTCTTGTCCCACTGGCCTAGCCTTAAAAACCTCAGGTCACCTCCATCCCATAATGAGGCATTGTGGGAAACCTTAGCAGAGGAACATAAGTATCCTGTTCCAAAAATGCTTGCTCTCAACAACCTTACAGCTCTAACCATGCAAATAAAAAACAACATAATTCAGAAAAGCAATCTACCCACTGACAAGTACTTGTCAAACACCTGCTGCGTGCCAGGTATACAAGTACAAAGAATGAATCCATC
>JAJPUD010036087.1:0-10025 GCA_023553655.1 Myrmecobius fasciatus
CAGTGAGGTGTTCCTTATGGGGTTCAAGGACCCAGTCCTCCAAACCATAGCACATAGAAGGTGCTTAGTCACTGCTATTTGATTGACTGATCTCCAATCTGCAGTGAGGCTCCTTGTGGGGTTTAAAGAACCCTGACCTCCAGATGGAGTGCCTCTGGGATCACTTGTGAGGGACTCTGCTTATAGGTCAGTGCCTTCCCCACAGTTAAGAGCTTAAGAGACCTTTACTGGTTAATTGGCTCTCTAGATCACCGCCTCCATGTCAGAAATATCAAGTCAGAATCCCTTAATTAAAAAGGAGTCTAGTCTGACCCCTAATGCGC
This sequence comes from Myrmecobius fasciatus, assembly GCA_023553655.1. NCBI lineage: Eukaryota > Metazoa > Chordata > Mammalia > Dasyuromorphia > Myrmecobiidae > Myrmecobius > Myrmecobius fasciatus. The sequence continues at coordinate 324 of JAJPUD010036087.1, forward strand.
AGCCTCCATGTGAAGGCTGGGGTGACGGGGAGCTCACTACCTCCTGAGGCAGCCCTGGGCATTTTCCCTCAAGCCATAATCTTCCTTCTTGGAACCTCCCTGGATTGACTGGGTGACAGGAAAGACCTGAATCTAGGTCCTCAGATGCCACATCCACAGCACTCTTTAGTCCTGGGTTAGAAACCCTGCAAATCCAGGATTTGAGTCCAAGGTAGTGTATTGGTCAGGCTAGGTGCACAGATCAGGTTCTTTGGCAGGTCCAGCTCCCCCACAGGCTGCTCTAGGATTGGCTCCATCAGCAGCACGGGGGCCAGTCTATGACTTTCCCCCTCTCTTTTGCCCACCATGTACTTCCATTGGTTCCGGTAAGAAAGGGTACTCCGCTGACACAAATCTCTACTCACTCTGCAATTTATAGTTTTGGAAAATTGCCTCCAAGCACCGAGAGTTCCGTGGCCTCCCCGGGATAGGAAGCAGGATTTGGGCCCAGGGCTGTCTGCCCACCCTGGGACTGTTTAAAGCAGTGGGGCTGTGCTTAGCCGGAACTCCTGAGCCCTTCTCTGGTAAGGATTTAGGGGCACTAGTCCCAGTCCCTGCCCCCTGGGAGGCCCCTTCCTAGGCTGTAGGGGCAGACTCCCTTCCCTGCCCCCTGGGAGACCCTTCCCTAGGCTGTAGGGGCAGACTCCCTTCTACCTGGCAAGTGTGCACCAGCCTCTGTTTGGAGACCTCCCTGCATGGGGAGCTTATCCCCCGGTGCCGGGAGCAGCCCATTCTCATTGTGAGCACCTCTCCTTGAGAGGACCAGTGGTAAGGAGGTAGTGCCTTAAGGTCTGCCCAATGAAGTGTGGCGTTTCATTGCACCCTGGGAGATCAGGGGCAGCTTTTGTCCATGGGGGCAGGGAGATGGCACAGTGGGGGGGGGGCGCCAGACCTGGAGTCAAGAACGTATCTTCCCGAGTTCAAATCTGGCCTCAGACACTTCCTAGCTGCGTGACTTCTGGCAAGACGCTTACTGCCATTTGCCTCAGTTTCCTCATCTGTCAAATGACCCGGAAAAGGTAATGGCAGACCGCTTCGCTTAGGGATCTCTGCCGATGACCCTGATAGCCATTTCCTTTTGAAGCTGAGGGCTGTCTCTGTGATGCGACAGGTGGGTCTGGGGGCCACGGGCAGCTCCTCCCACGTGGCACTGGGCCGCCAAGCTGTTCCCATCTCCCCTTTGATCCCGGCTCTGCCCCAGGAGGCCCAGCAGGACCAGGCGAGTCCTCCGCGGCCAGGCAACTGGCAAGCCCCCTGTGGGAGGCTTCTCGCCACCAGGGCTTGCGGTCCAGAAGGATGCCCTGAGCCTCGGGTTCGAGGACAGTGTTTTGCTCAGAGGAGACGGCGACTAAGTGGAGTTGTTGAGAGAGGTGCTGGGCAGAGGTTGGTTCCGAGGATGAAGGAAGTCCCTGCTGAGCTGGAGGAGGCGGCCTTTGAGTGGAGTCGCCTGCCAGCATGTACGGATGGCCGGGAGGAGATGCTCGGGGGCAGGGAGCTGGGAGCAACGGCACGGGGGCTGGCCAGCTCCCCGGCTGTGCTGGGGATGGGGGGGGGGGAAGCTCACGTTTGGCTGGAGCACGTGTATGGGGCCAGAGTGTGAGATGGGGCCGCAGAGGGAGGCTGGGGACAGGTTAAAGGGCCTTGAATGGCAGACTTGGCCAGAGCTCCAGAGCAGGAGTTCTTGAGAGGTTCCCAGAGGGCCCAGAGCTCAGCTGTGGAAAGGGTGACTTGATTTCCACAAGCTTTTGCCTTGGTTTTCTGCAGTGAATGGCGTCTGCTGAGGAGGGCCCATGGGCTCTGTCAGGCTGCTGGGAGATCCTGCCCCGCAGAAATGGTTAAGAAACTCTGAGCTGGGGGCAATAGGGAGCCACTGATGGATGTGGAAGAGAGGCGTGTCAGAATCAGATCCGAGGAGTGTGGGGTGTGTGTGTGTGTGTGTGTGTGTGTAAGAGAGAGAGCCAAAGAAACAATCAGAAAGTGAGAGCGAGGGAGACAGAGATGCAGAGACACACCAAGAGACACACAAACACACAGAGAGACAGAGATGGACAGAGAGACAGAGTTTCAGAAAAAGAGATGAGATGGAGACAGAGACAGAGAGATGGAGATGGAGAAAGATGGAGATGAGACAGAGAAAGATGGAGATGAGACAGAAACACACAGAGAGATGGAGATGAGACAGAGAGAGAGAGAGATGGAGATGGAGACGGAGAGAGAGAAAGAGAGATGGAGACGGAGACGGAGAGAGAGAGAGAGAGACAGAGAGAGAGAGAGAGAGAGAGAGAGAGAGAGAGACACAGAGAGAGATGGAGATGAGACAGAAACACAGAGATGGAGACGGAGACGGAGAGAGAGAGAGAGAGAGAGAGAGAGAGAGAGAGAGATGGAGACGAGACAGAGAGAGATAGAGATGGAGACAGAAACACAGAGAGAGATGGAGATGGAGACAGAAACACAGAGATGGAGATGAGACAGAAACACAGAGAGAGATGGAGATGAGACAGAGAGAGATGGAGATGAGACAGAGAGAGATGGAGATGAGATAGAGAGAGATGGAGATGAGACACACAGAGAGAGATGGAGATGGAGACGGAGAGAGAGATGGAGATGAGACAGAGAGAGAGATGGAGATGGAGACAGAAACAGAGAGAGATGGAGATGGAGATGGAGAGAGAGATGGAGATGGAGAGAGATGGAGATAGAGATAGAGACAGAGAAATGGAGACGGAGAGAGAGATGGAGACAAAGATGGAGAGAGAGATGGAGATGAGACAGAGAGAGAGATGGAAACGGAGACGGAGAGAGAGATGGAGACAGAGAGAGAGATGGAGACAGAGAGAGAGATGGAAGGTGGGGGAGACAGATGTGTTGGCCTGTGGGTGGCTCAGAGGGTGGAGGTGGAAGGCCCAGGGTCCTCCCTCTGCTTCCTGGAGGGGACTTTCTTGCTCAGTGCTTTGGCTGAAGCTGGCCCCGCGTGTCCAGAATGGGAGCTTGGGGGCTCTCCAGCATTCAGGGGTACAGAAGGGGCCAAGGGACCCCTCTGGCCCTCAGGGGCACGGGGGAGAGGCGGGTCCCCAGGGGCGGCCACACTTCCCCGATTCACGTGCCCGTCCTTACCCTGGCGTCCTGCTCCCCCCCGCGTGGGGGGGCCCTGGCTGGGCAGCAGAAACTTGCTGCCAGCTGCCTGTGGTTCCTGGCACCGCCCCAGCCCCGGCTGTCCACACAAGGAGGCCGATTCTTGCCCGTGGCCCAGAGTTTGGGCAAAGGGGGGTGGGAGCAAGGCCGTGTAAGCGGCACCGCCAGCCGGCTCTGAGGTGGGGCAGCCGTGCCCCTTGTGCCCAAGGCCCCGCCGTGGGGAGCTGGGAGTGTCAGGGCTCCCGCCCCTGCCCCTGTTCTGTGCAGGCCTCGCTCCTGCCCATCCAGGAGGCCGCTCTGACCGGCTATGGCCTGAGGTCACCCTGGAGAGAAGCCTCTGCCAGAGTGCCCGCCCGGGCATAGGCCCGTGGCCCCACATCCCCATGGGCATCGGCCCATGGCCCCGTGGCCCTGAGCATTTTTCTCAGTGGCTCCGAGGCGCCACGGCTGGGAGGGAGCACTCACACTCAGATCCCAAAGGTTCCGGCGCGCTTGGGCCAAACCGAATGAGAGAAAGGCTTGCCAGGGAGAGAGAAAAGGTCCCGCACTGGGGCTTAGGATGGACTGCTGAGGGGCAGGGTGGGGGAGGTGGGGCTAGCTGGGAGGCTGGATGAAAAGGAGCTGGGGGTCTTAGTCACACCAGATGACCAGAGCCGTGCTGGGCTCTCAGGAAAGCAGAATCATGGCGGGGGCAGGGAGGGTCTAGTGGAACCCATTGAGCAGGGCTCTCCGAACCCTTGGGCACCTATGGCTTTGCTTGGAGACCTCCCAGGATGAGAAACTCCCTTCTCTGCCTCTTGAGGCGGCCCACGTGGCTGGTTTGGAAGTTCCATCATCTATTGGGCTGAGATCAGCCTCCCTGAAAACCCTCTCTCCTCACGGGTTCAGCCGAAGGGAACTCCTCTGCCCTGGGGGTGCCCAGTCCCCCGGCCCAGTCTCGGGATCGTTAGCAATCATTGGTCCATAACGAGGAAACTGAGGAAACGGACGGCCCCGAGGACCTAGTGGGTGTGGCCCCCGGGGCCTGGCCTCCCCCTCCCCCCATGGCTGGTGAGAAGGTGAGACCTGGGAAGGGGAGGACAGTCAGGGACCAAGAACAGGGCTTGTGGGATGTGGGAGCACTGCAGGAGGGAAGAGGGGGGAGCCGGGCTGGATGGAGGGAGATGGAGCCCAGAGCAAGGGGTGATGGGAGTCTGGTGCCCGGGGCAGGGAAGAGACCGTGGCACAGAGCGTCCATGGGGTGTTTCTGGGGGTCCTCCTTGGGCCGCAAGGCCGCGCCAGGGCCTCCGGGAAGCGGAGTGAGTTGTCCGTGGCCTCGGGAAGTCCTCGGGCTCCCAGGACTGATGGAGATGCCGGGGGGGCACCTGGCCAGAGAGCACCAAGGCTGGGCCTGGGGGGCTCTGGGAGCTACAACGTGGCCTAGCCCCGCAGAGTGGGGTCCCAGCAACGCCCTCTCAGCCTTGGGGTTGGGGTGGATCCGAGCTGGCCCCTCCCCCCTTGCCACCCCAAGCTCCCCGGGCAGTGCCCAGGCCCCGGCCTGAGCCTTCATGGCCATCGGCCGTGGTCAGGATCACCGCTCTATGAAAAGGCTCCCTGTCCTTCCTCGTCCCCCAACTGGGCCGGCTTGAGCCGGCCTTTAGGCACGGTCCAGGAGGTCTGCCTCCTGCCCGGGTTGCCCATGGGCTCTCCCCAGGAGCCTCCCACTTTGTGGGTCACTGCTGGGTCAGGCAAGACACAGGAAGGGAGGGGTCTGATGATAAGGAGGCAGAGCTGCAGCCCTGGGGGATGGAATGGTTCCAGCTGGGAGGGCAGTCATTCCTTCTATGGCAGAGAATGGCCTGTTCTAGTACCCTAAGAACAAGGGATGGCAGGGCTGGGAGGGGACCCAGAACAGGGGATGTCAGAGCTGGGAGGGGGCTTAGAACAGGGCGTGTCAGGGCTGGGAGGGGACCTAGAACAGGGGATGTCAGAGCTGGGAGGGAGCTTAGAACAGGGGATGTCAGGGCTGGGAGGGAGCTTAGAACAGGGGATGGGAGGGAGCTTAGAACAGGGGATGGGAGGGAGCTTAGAACAGGGAATGTCAGGGCTGGGAGGGGCTTTAGAACAGGGGATGTCAGAGCTGGGAGGGAGCTTAGAACAGGGGGTGTCAGGGCTGGGAGGAGCCTTAGAACAGGGGATGTCAGGGCTGGGTGGGAGCTTAGAACAGGGGATGTCAGGGCTGGGAGGGAGCTTAGAACAGGGGGTGTCAGGGCTGGGAGGGAGCTTAGAACAGGGGGTGTCAGGGCTGGGAGGAGCCTTAGAACAGGGGGTGTCAGGGCTGGGAGGAGCCTTAGAACAGGGGCTGTCAGGGCTGGGAGGGAGCTTAGAACAGGGGGTGTCAGGGCTGGGAGGAGCCTTAGAACAGGGGGTGCCAGGGCTGGGTGGGAGCTTAGAACAGGGGATGACAGGGCTGGATGGGGCTTAGAATAGAGATGGAGCCGAGGGGAGTCACAGAGGTCCAGGGCTCTCCTTTCCAGATGAGGAAGCTGATGATATGGGCCTGAGACTGTCCCCTCGCAGCCTCCGCTCGGCCGGGACTCCCTCCCAGCAGCCTCCTCCCGCAGTGGGAACGGCTCTGGCCACCGGCCGTTGGCCCATTGGCGGACAGCGCTGATGAGAAGCTCTCCTTCCCCAGCCCAGATCTGCCTCCTCAGTGCGCTCCGGGTTCCACCTCTGGGGCCAAGCAGGACAAAGTCAATCCCCGTTCCGGGACGGAGCCTCCGATCCTGGAAGCCGGTGATGGGGGCCTTCCCGCTCCATTTATCTCCAGTCTCAGCGTCCCTGGGACTTCCTCTCGCGCCTCCCCCATTCTGGCTGCCCCATCGTGGACATAATCTAGGTCGCCAATGCCCTTCCCCAAATGGGGCACAAGAGCCACACGTGGACCCCAGAGCCCAGACCCGGGCTAGGACGGTCCGAGCTCGCTCCTCCCGGCCTAGATTTCTATTCAGGCAGCTTAAGATCGGGTCAGTTTGTTTAGAAGTGATGTCGCGTCGTCAGCAGAGGTTGGGGTCCACTTAGACCTGTAGATTGTCTTTACCCAGACTCCTGTGCATTTCTATCTCCTCTTGGCCCTTATTAGTTTTGCCAGGTTCCTGCCCTCAAGGAGCTTCCAGGGGAGCGCGGGTGACTCAGACACGGAATAAGGGAAGGCGAGCCGGGCTCAGTGACAGTGAACGTTCACCGTAGCCCAGCCTTAGACGTACGGGGGACCTCGGGGGCTGCCCTACTCCGTCATTTTACAGACAAGGAAACTGAGAACCAGAGAACTTCGGGGGCTTGCCCAGAGACACACAGGGAGCAAATGTGGGCATGTTATTTGAACCCTGGTGCTCCGGCTCCACAGCCAATGGCCTTGGGAAGGCAGAGTCCGGTGCAAGGGGGCAGGGATGGGCTTGGGAAGGCAGAGAGGAGAGAGAGCCCTGGTACAAGGGGGCAGGGACGACTTTCCCTGCTGTTTCTCCGATGTGTCGTACGCTTTGTATTTTGGGGGGACGCCTCCGATTTTTAATCTGTGCAGAGGAACTCTCAGTGTGGAGAATCCCTCCACTGTTGAGGTTAGAGTCGGGAAGTCTGGGGGCACTAAGACATCGGTAGCCCACCCAGGGTCACCCAGCCAGCATGAATCAGACTCCAAGATGGGGCAACCGGCTACTCCTACTCACTGCCTCGTATCCAGCAGGTGCTTAGTAAATGCATACTGAGCCGAGTCCCAGGGGGCTGGAGGGGTAGGGACCATCACGGAGGTGGGACTTTGGGGGAAGGCTCCTATCTGAGGATTCTAGGACTCTGTGGAGGAAAATATGGGGCTGGAGCTCAGCAGGGACAGGGAGGAAAGGGGCCATTACCCTGAGCTGGGGGCAAGGAGGGGGGGGTACAAGTCTCCAAGGGAAAAAGCACAGAGAGAAGGAGGGGGAGGAGTAAGGAGGACCTAGATCCCCGGGGGTCTTGGTGCGTTTCAAATGAAACTCCCACAGGAGCGATGAGCCCCCGGCACTCTGCCCAGGTCTGGCCACATCTGGAGCACCGAGTGCCGCATTTTGGGAAAGGCATTTTAGGGGACCCTGGACTTCTTTGTGCGCTCCCGGCCCTGTCCAGAGACTATTAGTGAGCGGCAGAGAGCCCAGCGGGATGGCAGAGGCTCTGGTTTGTGCCAGTGCAGACTGCTCAAGGGAACTGGGGGTAATTACCGTGAGGAGGAAAGGACTTCCAGGGAGAAATGGGAGGGCTGTCACTGTCCTAAGGAAGAGGTGTCACCAGGGTCTGCTTGATCCCCGGGGGGCAAAACCTCGGGGCAGTGGAGCAGAACCTCGGGGCAATGGGGCAGTGGGGGTAGAACCTTGGGGCAATGGGGCAGAACCTCTGGCAACGGGCAGCAAGGCAGATTAGGGTTTGGTAGAAGACCAGTCTAAGGGAAATGGGCTAGCTGGGTGTAGTGAGCTTCCTGGCCACTAGACTAGAGAGGCTCCCTGGGGAGCAGCCATTGGGCGGGTGGCTTCTCAGCACCCTTCCGGGTCTGTGATAGGGTGGGGGGGGGGCGGTGAGGTGCTTGCCAGAATCTCGGGAGGACAGCCTGGACTCTGGAAATCTCCCCGAGGCTCCGGGAGCGTCTCCGCTGACCTGACCGGGCTGGGCGATGCCCTCCCCCAAGTTGGCAGTAGCCCGTGGCCCGGGATGAGGCTTTCTGGGTCTGGGGCCATCCCCTTCCTTCTTGCAGGTGTCGGCACCCAGCTCTCCCCTGAGTCGCTCCCCTGAGTCCCTCCCCAGAGGCGAGCGCCGAACTTTCTGGAGTCTTTAGATGAGGGATGGCTCGGGTGGCAAAGGGCGGCTCTGATTCAGGGGGGCTTTCGGCCGGCTGAGGCTTCCTGGGGCCGGGGTCGCTGCCCCTGTGCCCGCCATCTTTTTCCAAAGTGGGGGACGGCTCCACTGAACAATAAGGCAGCCAGAGTAGAACCTAGCTGATAGTGATGGGGGGCAGTGTCCTCCTTAACCCCCCCCAAACCAAAGCTCCAACTGCACCCAGCTGGAGACGCTCCCAGTGACTGACAAAGGCCCGACCCAGCCCCCACCTTGTTAGCCTAGGAGTCCCTTTGGTCCCCAGACAGTGGGGGTGAGGAGGCAGCTTTCCTGCCTTTGATGCTGTTGGGCTCCCCTTGCCCCCCCTTCCCTAAGCCCTCCGTCCCCTCCTCCCCCCTCCCTTAGTCCCTTCTCTTAACCTTGGGACTCCCTCCCCTCAGCTTAAGCCCTCCCCTTTCTTCCCTTTCCTCACTTCTCCCCCCATCCCCTCCCCAGGTCCCTCTCCCTCCCTTCGGGCAGGAGCCCGGCTGTTTTTCGGAGAGGTCTGTAGTCTACACTGGAAAGTTCTGGGTGGATATTTCCATTCTCTCCATTGGGCTCCTTTTCCAGCCCTGGGGAGGGCTGGGGGGGAGGGGAGGGGCTGGGAGGAGAGCCTGGAGGGAGATTCTCCCTCATCCACCACCCCCCTCCCACTTCTGACTGGGATAAAGGGGGGGGCAGCGAGACTGCCTGCCCCCACTTTTCCAGAGAGCCTGTGTCTCTCCACCTGGGGAATGGCCCCGAGGCTGCATGGGAGCTTCAGGTTGGCCACCTTGGATAGGCTGCCTCCCTTCCCTGAGCCTCAGTATCCCCTAGATGTAAAGTGGGCCCACTAGCTCCCGCCTTCCTGGGGGAGCGTTCTGAACGTGCAAGGGGTGCTTCTGGGGCCAGCCATGAGAGATGTCTTGTCAAACATCCCCCCCTCCTGCTCGGTGCGCCCCCCCCCCCCCCAGCCAGGAGGCCACCTGGGCCGGGACTCGGAACAGACGGCTGCTGTTCCGAGCCCGCTCAGGCCCGGGGCGCGGAAAATTGGGGCGGGGGTGGGGGGCCGCTCAATGGCCCTTTCTTCTAGGCCACCCCTCCCCCTCCACCGCAGGCCCTGTGTAAACAGGGGAGCTGGGCGGGGGCCAGGGCCTCCTTCCCAGCCCCCCCCCCCTTCCCCTGCCTTTGGACACTGCGGCCGTTCGTGGCTTGGGGGTGGGGGAGGGGGACCGCGGCTTCTGAGACGTCGCCCAGTCTGTGACTCTTTCCAGAGGAAGTTTCCGTCGGGTCTGGAGCCGAGCGCGGTGTCTGGGGAGGGGGGGAGGGGGCCGGAGGCGGGAACATGCGGTCATCCCTCTCCCTTCCCCTCCCCCCCTCCTGGCCAACACCGGCACCGCTGCCTCCCGGTCCCTAACTGCCTAAACCCAACGCGCAGCTGGGGAGGGGCTAAGGGGGGAGGGGCCCTGGGCCCTGAGGGGGAGGGGGGAAGAAGAAGAAGGACCCAACAGAGGCCCAGGGAGATATAAGCCCGGGAGAATTTAGAAGGTTCTAGTCTCCAGAGGAACGTTCGAGCTGGCAGGGCCCTGAGGAACAGGGAATGTCAGCGCTGGAGGGAGCTTGGAAAAGGGATGTCATTGGAACATGGGATGTGAGAGCCGGAGGGAGCTTAGA
>JAJPUD010036088.1:0-10024 GCA_023553655.1 Myrmecobius fasciatus
CATGGCAACAACAAGACTATATGATGATCAATTCTGATGGACATAGCTCTCTTCAACAATGAAATGTTTCAAACCAGTTCCAATTGTTCAGTGAAAAAAGCCATATACACCTAAAGATAGGGATATGGAATGTGGACCACAACATAACATTTTTATGCTCTCTATTGATGTTTGCTTGCATTATGTTTCTCTTCTCAATTTTTTTTCTTGTAGATCCGCCTTTTCTTGCACAGCAAGATAACTGTAAAAATACGTATACATATATTCAATTTGTCAAGTATTTTTATCATAATTAACATGTAGTAGACTTCCTGCCATTTAGGGGAGGGGTGGGGACTAGGGGAGAAAATCTGTAATGGAAAGTTTTGTAAGGATCAATGTTGAAAAATTACCCATACATATGTTTTGCAAATAAAATACTTTAATAAAAAAAAGATTAGTGCAAAATATTGACTTCAGGACAAATAAAAGGAAGGAAACAAGGTATGTCATAATTATATAAGATAATGAGAGCAGAGGTAAAGAGTTGAAATGGCAAGAAAATATCTTTTTTTAAATTAAAGCTTTTTATTTGCAAAACTTATGCATAGATAATTTTTAACATTCACCCTTGTAAAATATTGTTTTCCATAATTTTCCCTCCCTTTCCCTCTACCCTCCCCTAGATGGCAAGTTATCTAATATATGCTAAACAAGTGCAATTCTTCTACACATATTTCCACAGTTATCATCCTGAACAAGAAAAATTAAATCAAAAGGAATAAAAAAAAAGGAAAGAAAACCAAATGCAAGCAAACAACAGCAAAAGAAATGAATTAACTATGTTGTGATCCACACTCAGTTCCCACAGTTCTCTCTCTGGGTTCAGATGGCTCTCTTCATCATAAGACCACTAGAACTGGCCTGAATCACCTCACTGTTGAAAGGAACCACATTCATCAGAATTAATCATTGTATAATCCTGTTGTTGCTGTGTATGATATTCTCCCAGGTCTATTCCCTTAACTGCATGAGTTCATGTAAGTCTCTCCAGGCTTTTCTGAAATCATCCTATGAATCATTTATTATAGAACAAAAATATTCCATAATTTTCATGTACCATAACTTACTCAGCCATTCTTCAAATGATGGGCACTCATTTTCCATTCTTTGCCACCACAAAAGAGCTGCTATAAATATTTTTGCACATGTGGCCCTTTTCTCTTTTTCTGATCTCTTTGGGATACGATCTAGTAGTGGTATTAGTATTTTACAACTCTTTGGAAATAGTTCCAAATTACACTCCAGAAGAGTTGGATCAATTTACAACTCCACCAACACTGCATTACTGTTCCAGTTTTCCCATATCTTTTCCAACATTTATTTTCCAACAATTTCCCCTTTTTTGCCTTATCAGCCAATCTTCCAGATTGAGGTGGTAACTTAGAGTTGTTTCAATTGGTATTTCCCTAATCAATACTGATTTAGAGCATGAAATATATTTTATTTTGGTTGAACATTAAATATAATTTTGTAAGTAGTTTGTAACACCTTTCAACATTGCAAATTAAAAAAAAAATTATTCTCAGAATGAAAGTGTCTGAAGAGTGACAAATTCTGCTACAAATTATTATACTTCTGTATACTCCAAAGAATGACAAATGCTGCTACAAAGTATTATATTTCTTTATACTATGTTCACTTGCCAAAACAAAACAAACAAACAAACAAAAAAAACTTTGTGGATCTATTCCAAATGAGTGCAAAGAATTATGTTAACTGTGGTTAGCTACTTTGTGTTCTCAAACATGTATTTGTTATCTTATTTTTAGGTGACTATTTAGATGAATCACTATGGAAAAAGAAAGGGATAATCACTGGAATAACAAACAAACAAAAAGATGAAGAGTTAATTTAAGTTTCAGGGATGTTCTATGAAATCTATTTCCTAAGTGACAAGAGGTAAAAATAGAAAGTGCTTTTGCATGATTGATACACTACACTAATTCTTCAAACTTTCTATTTTTTAAGCATATGATGAAAAATATACAAAATGGAGGAGGGAATCAAAGGAGTTAATATCCCATATAATTCACTATCATCTGAACTTTCTAATGTAAGGTGGAATGCACAAAATCATGTACATTCACAAAAAGCATAGTCTAATAATACACTAGACAAGGAATGGAAGACAGGGAAAGGGGAAAAGGGGTATTTAAGAGGAAAAAAGTATAGGTAAAGGAATAGTTATAAGTATAAATGAACAAACAATAAGTAAATAGAGAAAAACACAGACCAGGCATAAGGTAAATGACAATTGTCATTTTATTTATTATTTAATAGAACAATATAAATGTGATCTATTATAGAGAAACAAAAAAAATAAATTGAGATAATCAACATAGCCACAAAAGAAGCAATGTTATTCCTTTAAAAAAAAGACATCATAATCTAGCTACAGAATGTTTGAGTCAAATAAAAATTAACTATATTCATCAGAGTAGCAGAATATAAAATAAATCACAAGCATATTCACATGTTGCTAAAATAATTTAGCATTAAAGGAACAAGGGAAATTCCATTAAAAATAACTTATAGAATGTACACAATTTTGGGGAGTCTGCCAAGAAAAACATAAATAAATTATATAATCTCTACAAATGCAACTAGAAAGGATTCTTTAGAGGAAAAAAATATAAATGGTTGAAAAAACTTTAGTAACTAATGAATAGACTATCTGAATACAATAAGATGACAATACAATCTAAATTAAAAATACTTATTTAGTGCCATATCAATCAAAATATGAAGGGATGGTTTGATTGATAGATTAGATAGAAGCCACTAGTATTAAGGAAAATCAGAAAAAAAGATTTTTGAAGAAAATGCAATTTTACTTAAAGTAAGTCAGGAAAACAGAGGAGGAGGAGGGGGAGAGAAAAGAGTTTCAGTCATAGTAGAAATATATGAAATTGGGAGAGGAATTATCTTGTGCAAAGAAGAGGAAAAATTTTAAAGTCACTGGTGGAAGGAAGTCAAATATAAAAAAGGATCAGATTAGGAAAGGATTTAAAAAGAAAAACAAAAGAGAAGGCTATAACTTAACTTTGAAGCAATTGGAAGACACTAGAGTTTACTGACTTAGAGGTAGGAGGCAACATAATCAAATCTGTGCTCTAGGAAAATCACTTATGTAGAAAATGGACCATAAAGGGAAGAAACTTAAGGCAGGGAGACAAACTGGAAGTCTCTTACAATAATTAAGGAATAGGTTGATGAGAGCCTTAATTGGGGTTGTAGAAATGTCAAAGAGTAAAAAATATGATGGTCAAATGGATAAAACTCGGAAACGGGTGTTAGGACTTGAAAAGACACCTAATTTGTGACCCTTAGTGACAAATGTAATAGTGATGCCATCATAAGAAATAGCTATCTATCTAATAAAGAAAATAATTAATTATGAGACAAGAAATCAAAATATATGAATGCCACTAAAATTCAAAAATATCTCTGAATATTTATATAAACTAAAGTGAAAAAGAGAAATATTATTCATTTTAAAACAGGAAAAACTGAGTTAATATCTTCTAAATGAAAAAAATTTAAAAAAAAAGACAAACCACAAATAAATAAAAAAATTTAAAAAATTAAGGATTTTTTTTAAAAAATGAATTAATGATCAACTAATTTTATTTAAGTAACAGGAAATACCCATCACTGAGGCAAAATATTACAAAACAGCTCAGATGTTATTATCCTCTGATTTATCTACATCTGCAGTTCATATTGTCCCATTCCCCCTTAGCAGTGGTCAGATTCCTTTTTAATCCTTCTCTTTGCTTCAGTGTAACTTAAAAATTCCTTTTTTTTTTGTCATTTCTTGAGGAGGGGGAGGGGGTGTGGAGCCAAGAACGTGGAGAGTGGACAGGCCTTTGAGCTCTTCCTAGCTTCCCTCAGATCAACATCAGATCAAGATTCTGAACTGGTTTTGGAGTGACAGAACCCAGAAAATTTCCAGCAGAAGATATTTTGGAAGAACTTCAGAAAATGTCTGTTTCAATCAAGCATGGGGGACAGGGAGGTGGCCAACACAGGTGCATCACAGGGACCCAGGGTAGTCTGGTGTTGTGTGTCAAGGGAATTTACCAGGAGGTTCTTAGCCAAAATGCAGCAGCATTGGCTACTCTCTACATTCACAAACTAGACTATATGTGAGATACTGAACATAACTACAAAAGGGAAATAGTGGGCCCCTGAATCCTAGCATAACAAAGGACTTGACCATGCTTACCTAGCAGGGAAGGAAGTCAGCTGCATCAGCCCCAGGGCAGTGTGAAACTGCTGTCATATGTAGAGGAAGCTAGAGATAATACCCCCTTTGCCCTGAAAGCAAAACTCAACCTTTAAAAATGAGCAAAAAAGTTTTAAAAAGAACTCTGACTATAGATAGCTGTTATGGAGACAGAAAAAAAAAAAAACATATCTCAAAACCTGAGGACACTAAATCCAAATTGTCTCCAGATAAAGCCCCAAAGGCTGATATAAGTTGTCTCCATTTCACAAGGCTCTCTTGGAAGAATTCTAAAAGATTCTTAAAAGAGAGAAGAAAAATGTTCAATTGGTCAAATACAAAAGGAAATTTTAAAAAAAGCTAATTGAAGAATATAATTCATTAAAAATTAGAATTGAACAAATAGAAGTGAATGATTCAAAGAGACATCAAGAATCATTCAAACAAAACCAAGAAAAATTTTAAAAAAATAGACAAAAGTGTGAAATACTTCATGGGAAAAACAATTCACATGCAGGAAAGAAAATCAAGAATTATTGAATTTCCTGAAAACCAAGAAAAAAGAGCTTAGAAAATCTTTCAGGAAATCATCAAGGAAAACTGCCTTGATATCCTAGAGGATAAAATGGCCATTGAAGGAATTGACTGATCACTTCCTGAAAGAGACCCCAAAATGAAAGTTCCAAGTAATGTCATACTAAATTTTAAAATTATCAGATTAAGGAGAAAATATTGCAAGAAGCCAGAAAGAAACAATTCAAGTATCAAGGAGCCCCAATCAAAATTATCCAGGACCTGGAAGCTTCCAATTTAAAGAACTGAACTACCTGGAATATGATATCCCAAAGGATAAAGGAACTTGCATTGCAGCTGAGATCAATTATCCAGCAAAATTAAGCATTATCATTCAGGGAAAAGGAAGGACATTCAATGAAAAAGGTAAATTTCATTTATTTTTGATTAAAAAAGACCAGAAATGAACAGAAAATTTGATCTTCAAATGCAGAATTCAAGAGAAGCATAAAGAGGTTAAAAAAAGAAAATAAAGAAAACTCTCAGATCAAGCAAAAGCAAAAATACATCTAATTAAAAGAGATAATGAAGGAAACTACATTTTGCTAAAGGACATCATAGATAATGAAGTAATATCAATAAGAAACATATATGCAACAAGTGGTATAGCATCCAAATTCGTAATGGAAAAGTTAAGAGAATTGCAAGAATAAGACAATAAAACTCTATTACTGGGGATCTCAACCTTGCTCTCTAAGAACTAGGTAAATCAAACCACAAAATAAAGAAGGAAGATGTTAAGGAAGTAAATAGAATTTTAGAAAAGTTTGGTATGATAGAACTTTTGAGAAAATTGAAAGGAGACAGAAAGGAATATAATTATTTTCTTGCTGGTACATGGAACCTACACAAAAATTGGCCATGTATTAGGGCATAAAAACCTCAAAATCAAATGTAGAAAGGCAGAAAAAGCAAATGCATCTTTTTCAGATCATGATGCAATAAAAATTATATGTAATAGAGAACCATGGGAAAATAGAACAAAAATTAATTGAAAAATAAATAACCTAATACTAAAGAATGAATGGGTAAAACAACAAATCATTGACACAACTGATAATTTCATCCAAGAGAATGACAATAATGAGACAACATACCAAAATTCATGGGATGCAACCAAAGCAATTCTTAGGGGAAGTTTTATATCTCTAGATGCTTACTTGCATAAAACAGAGAAAGAGAATACCAATGTATTGGGCATGGAATTAAAAAAGCTACAAAAAGAACAAATTAAACCCCCCAATTAAATACAAATTTGAAATTATGAAAATAAAAGTGATTAATAAAAGTGAAAATAAGAAAACTATTAAATTAAAGAATAAAACTTAGTTGGTATTATGAAAAAAAAACAAAATAGATAAACATTTAGTTAATTTGATTAGAAAAAGTAAAGAAAATCAAATTGTTAATATCAAAAATGAAAATGGCAAATTTTCCAGGCAAAGAAAAGAGGTAATTGGAGCAATAATTAGAAGCTATTTTGCCCAAGTTTATGCTAATAAATCTGATAATCTAAATGAAATGAAGGAATATCTACAAAAATATAGATTGCTCAGTTTAAGAGGAAATTAATTACTTAAATAGTCCTATTTTAGAAAAAGAAAATGAACAACCCATTAATGAACTCTCTAAGAAAAAAAAATCTCCAGGGACAGCTGGATTTACATGTGAATCCTACCAAACATTTAAAGAACAATTAAGTCCAATAGTATGCAAAGTATTTGAAAAAAAAATTTGGGGAGTCCTGCCAAATTCCTTTTATGACACAGATATGGTGCTGATACCTAAACAAGGTAGGATCAAAACATAAAAAGAAAACTATACACCAATTTCCCTAATTAATATTGATGTAAAATATTAAATAAAGTATTAGCAATGACATTATAGCAAGTCATCCCCAAGACAATGCATCATGACCAAGTAGGATTTCTACCAGGAATAGAGGGTTGGTTCAATATTAGGAAAACTATAAGCATAATTGACTATATCAACAACCAAAGTAACAAAAATCATGATTATCTCAATAGATGCAGAAAAAGCATTTGACAAAATCCAACACCCATTCCTATTAAAAGATTAGAGAGTATAGGAATAAATAGAGTTTTCCTTAAAATGACCAGTAAAAATCTGTTCAAAACTATCAGCAACCATCATATATAATGGGGATAAACTAGATACCAATAAGAGCAGGGATGAAACAAGATTGCCCACGATCACATTACATGTTAACTTTAGCAAAAAGAGAAGAAAAAGAAATTAAATTAATTAGAATTGATAATAAGGAAACTTTATAACTGTTTGCAGATGGTATGATGGTATACTTAGAGAATCCTATTGAATCAACCAAAAAAAAAACCTACTAAAATGATTTAAAACAATAGCAAAGTTGCAGGATATAAAACAAGCCCAAATAAATCAATATTTTTATATGTTGTCAATAAAGTACAGCAGGAAAAGATGCAAAGAGAAATTTAAAATAAATTTAGATAATATAAAATATTTGGGACTTGTCAAGGAAAATTCAGGATCTATATAAACACAATTACAAATTACTTTCCAAACAAATAAACTCAGATCCAAAAAATGGAAGGAAAGAACTTGATTCAAAAATTATGAAAAATGACTTAAATTTTTTAACATGTAATTGAAAAAAATAAAATAAAAACATTCTATTTTTTAAAAAAGAATACATAAAAAGAAGAGGACCTAGGACAGATTTCAGAATCATCCACAATTAGGGGATACAATACTAGACAGTAACTCAAGAAAGGAGACTAAGGAGGTTTATCAGGAGAAGAATCAGGAAAGAGCAATGACAGGAAAAGAACAAGAGAAAATTTGTATCTTCTACATGAAGCCTTTCTCAATGTTTTCAGTTGCTAGTACTCTACCCACTCAAAAAATTTACCTCATAATTATCTTGTATATCATTATTTATTGTCTATCCACGTGTGACCAAATTCTTGAGAGCAGAGAATATTTCAGTTTTGTCTTTGTGGCGGGGGCCCCCCCCAGTATCTAGGGCAAGATTCTCTTAATTTAGAGTCCAGGAATCCATGAATTTGTTTAAAAATAATTGGTAATTTATCTTGGTTAAATCATATCTAAGCAAATGGAAAAATATAAAGTGTGGAGATTGCTAGGTGGTGCAGTGGATAGAGAACCAGTTCAGAAGTCAGGAGTCCCTGAGTTCATATCTGGCCTCAGACACTTAAAATTCCTAGCTGTGTGACCCTGGACAAGTCACTTAAATCTAATTGCTTCAGAAAAAATCAGCCAAAGAAGACTAATGCCCTTTTAGTACCATTGGCATCAGATTTCTGGTATGCCCCAATTCAGAAAATAGTTAAAGCATTAGGAGGGAGTAGACTCCTTCCCCAGTCCAGTGGTGTTTATTCCCAAACCCTAGGTGTGGCTCTGGCTTGGAATCATCTCATAGAGTATACATTTATCCATATTTTTCATAGATTCTTACATTCTTGGTATGTATGTACATACACACATGTATGATCTAGTGGGATGATCATTATATATTTAATATAAATACCTATAATTAACAATAAAAAAGATAAAGAAAAATGAAGTGCTCATGGGTGGGCCTAGTGAATATAATAAAAATGACAATACTACCTAAATTAATCTACTTATTTAGTGCCATACCAATCAAACTCCCAAGAAATTATTTTATAGATCTAGAAAAAATAGTAGCAAAATTCATCTGGAAGAACAAAAGGTCAAAATTTCAAGGGAATTTATGAAAAATGCAAATGAAGGTAGCCTAACTATATTAGATCTAAAAGTACATTATAAAGCAGCAATTATCAAAATCATTTAGTACTAAGAAATCAGTAAAATAGGTTAGAC
The DNA here is from genome assembly GCA_023553655.1 of Myrmecobius fasciatus. NCBI lineage: Eukaryota > Metazoa > Chordata > Mammalia > Dasyuromorphia > Myrmecobiidae > Myrmecobius > Myrmecobius fasciatus. Next base: position 8,708 of record JAJPUD010036088.1, read on the forward strand.
TCATGAGACACAGTAGTCAATGACTAATGTAATGTAGTATTGATAAACCCCCAAACCCCAGTTTTGGAGATATGAACTCACTATATGACAAAAATTGCTAGGAAAATTGAAAGTTAGTATAGCAGAAACTAGGCACTGACCAACACCTAACATACTCTACCAACATAAAGTCAAAATGGGTCCATGATTTAGAATAAAGAGTAATTCTATAAGCAAATTAGAAGAACACAGTATAATCTCCCTCTCAGATCTGTGGAGAAGGAAGGAACTTGTGGGCAAAGAAGAACTGGAGTACATTATGGAATGCAAAATAGATAAGTTTCATTATATTAAGAGGTTTATGTAAAAACAAAACCAATGCAGATAAGATTACAAGGGAAGCAATAAGCTGGGAAAAATTTAGATTCAAGTTTCTCAAAAAGGCCTCATTTCTAAAATATATAGAGAATTGACTCAAATTTGTGAGACTCCAAGCCATTCTTGAATAGATAAGTGGCCAAAGGATGTGAACAGATAATTTTCAGATGGAGAAATTGATAACATTTTTAGTCTTATGAAAAAAAAATACTCTAAATTATAGTACTGATCAGAGAAATACAAATTAACATAACTCTGGAGTACCATTACACACCTCTCAGATTGATTAGATGACAGGAAATGATAATAATGAATTTTTAAAAAGGATATAGGAATAAGATCAGGAGTGAAACAAGGTTGCCCACTGTCACCATTATTACTTAATATTGTATTAGAAATGTTAGCTTTGGCAGTAAGAGAAGAAAAAGAGATTAAAGGAATTAGAGTAGGGAATGAGGAAACTAAATTATCACTCTTTGCAGATGAAATGATAGTATACTTAGAGAACCCTAGAGACTCAACTAAAAAACTACTAGAAACAATCCACACCTTTAGCAAAGTTGCAGGATACAAAATAAATGCACATAAATCAGCAGCATTTTTATATATTTCCAACATAGTTCAGCAGCAAGAGATACAAAAAGAAATTCCATTCAAAATAACTGTTGATAGTATAAAATATTTGGGAATCAATCTGCCAAGGAAAAGTTAGAAACTATTCAAACTAAACTACAAAACACTTGCCAAACAAATAAAATCAGACCTAGGCAATTGGAAAAACATAAAATGCTCAGGGGTAGGCCGAGCGAATATAATAAAACTGACAATACTACCCAAACTAATTTACTTATTCAGTGCCATACCAATCAAACTCCCAAAAATTATTTTACAATTCTAGAAAAAAACAGTAGCAAAGTTCATTTGGAAGAACAAAAGGTCAAGAGTTTCAAGGGAATTAAT
>JAJPUD010036089.1:0-10024 GCA_023553655.1 Myrmecobius fasciatus
TGCTTGGAGGTCAAATTTTTTGTTCAGATCAGGTCTTTTCATTAGAAATAGGTGAAATTCTCCTGTATCATTGAATGACCATCTTCTTCCCTGGAAGATGATGCTCATTCTAGCTGGATAACTTATTCTTGGCTGTAATCCAAGTTCTTTTGCCTTTCGGAATATCTGGTTCCAGGCCCTTCGATCCTTCAATGTGGAAGCTGACAGATCCTGTGTAATTCTAATAACAGTTCCTCGGTATTTGAACTGTTTCTTTCTAGCTACTTGCAATATCTTTTCCTTGGTGCGATAGTCCTGAAATTTGGCCACGATATTCCTTGGGGTTTTAATTTTGGGGTCTCTTTCTGGAGGTGATCGGTGAATTCTTTCAATGCCAATTTTGCCTTCTGATTCTAAAACATCAGGGCAATTCTCTTTCATGATTTCCTGGAAGATGGCATCCAGGTTCTTTTTTTCATCGTGGCTTTCAGGGAGTCCGATAATCCTTAAATTGTCTCTCCTGGATCTGTTTTCCAAGTCAGTTGTTTTTCCTAGGAGATATTTCATATTTTCTTCTATTTTTTCATTTTTTTGTTTTTGTTTAACTGATTCTTGAAGTCTTATTGAGTCATTTACTTCTATTTGTTCAATTTTAATTTTTAAAGTATTATTTCCTTCAGTTATCTTTTTTAGCTCCTTTTGTAGCTGGCCAATTGAGTTTCTTGATTCAATGCATTCTTTTTCCATTTTGCCAGATTTATTTTTCAGTGAATTGTTGTCTTTTTCCAATTCACCAATTTTGTCTTTCAGTGAATTGTTGTCTTTTTCCAATTCTCCAATTTTGTTTTCCAGTTCACCATTTTTATTTTCCAGTGAATTGGTGATTTTTTCCAATTCACCAATTTTGTTTTTCAGTGAACTGTTTTCTTTTTCCAATTCACCACTCCTATTTTCCAGTTTTTGATATTTCTGTTGCCCTGCTCTCAATTTATTTCCCCATTCTTCTTCTAGCTCTCTTTTGAGATTCTTAATGCAATCATCCAGGTAAGCCTTCTGAAAGGGAGACCAACTTAAATCTGCCTTTGTGGCTTCATCTGGGATTTTTTTCATAATGTCAAGATCTGGGGACTGTTCTGTTTTTTCTGCGTAAAAGCTTTCTGTGGTGAGAGCTCTCTTCTGCTTCTTGCTCATGATTTAAAGTTGGGATATTGGTCAAAAACAGAGAAAACTGCAAGGATTTGTATTTGCCCTGGGGCAGTTTGCCGAGTTGACTTCCGGTCTGAGGCTTCTGGGGCTAGACCACGTTTTCAGTTTCTCTCGATCTACCCTTTACCAAAGGCAGATCTGTCAAAGCACCTGCCCGCAAGCAGAGCAAAGTGGCCCAGGCGTCTCCCAGGGGCTTCCTGGGTGCCCAAAATCCGCCCCTCTCTTGCAGCCCTGACTTCCGCCCCGGCTGGAGACCGATCGCGACCAGCGGCCGATTTCCCCTGAGGCTAACCTTCTCCGGAGTTCTTTCCAGGTAGATTTTTGATAGAAGTGAGTTGTAGTCCAAATGTTTGGTGGAGCCTTCACTCACAAACCAGTTCGAAGACTCACTTTGTCTGGGTTTGAGGGAAGGTCCCAAAGGAGTTCACAGAGAAAGCTGTCTGCAGTTCGCCATCTTGGCTTCGCCCCGCAAACAAATCTTAACACCATGATCCCTAATATACCTTGGAAAAATCAGGGAATGATGCAGACTTTAGCTCCAGGAATCATCATGTGTTCTGGGAATCACAACATTCCCCATATAATCCTGGGCAATTTTGCATTTTTCACCTGCCAGACTTCTAGGCCAAAACAAACATTATTCCTTCAGTGGCCAGTGTAGTACCAGAGAAAGACAAACATTCCTCCTGACTTTAGCATATACCAGACTCCACTACTAGAACCTCACATAAACAGCAGGTAAACTGGCAGGTCCCTGCAGCCTCCAAGAGTTTCTCCCAAACATCACAATATCCCTCAGTCAGCAACAGACATGAGCGACAGCCCATGGCTTTCATGATGACTTCAGTACAGTGCAGGGATAACAAATGGAGCCTGTGGCTACTGGCATAAGAAGCCTGAGAGAGTACTTCTGCCACCTGGGGAGTAGAGCTCAAATGTAAAAATGATAGAAAAGATGAGAGAGAGAGAGAGAGAGAGAGAGAGAGAGAGAGAGAGAGAGAGACAGAGACAGAGACAGAGACAGAGAGACAGAGACAGAGAGAGACAGAGACAGAGACAGGGACACAGAGAGAGAGAGAGAGAAAGAGGAGAGAGAGACAGAGAAACAGAGAGATGGGGAAGGAGGGAAGGAAGGAAAGAGGCAGAGAGATTATCAATAAGAGTGACAACAATGATAGCAACAATAAAAGAATATGAGAATATGACTTGAGAAATTAAAGAAAGATTGTAAGGAAATGTAAAGTGATGAAAGAGAATCATGAAAAAAAGTGTCAACAGCTAAGAAAATTGCTTAAAAAGTATAATTGGCCAGGGGCAGCTAGGTGGCACAGTGGATAGAGCACCTGCCCTGAAGTCAGAAAGACCTGAGTTCAAATATTGTCTTAGACACCTAACATTCCCTAACTGTGTGACCCTGGGCAAGTCACTTAATCTCAATTGCCTCAGCAAAAAAAGAAAAAAGAAAAATTAAAAAAATAAAATAAAATAAAAAGTATAATTGGCCAAATGGAAAAGGAGATAGAAAAAAAGCTACTGAATAAAATAACTTAAAAAAACCCCTACAAATTGCCAAATAGAAAATAAAGTGCAAAAGTTAGTTGATGAAAAAAACCTTAAAAATTAAAATCAGACAAATGAAAGATAATGACTATACAAGACATGAAGAATGTGTCAAAAATTCAAAATATTGAAAAAATGGAAGAAAATGGAAAATATCTCATGAAAAAAAAATTGACCTGGAAAATATATCCAAGAGAGAGGTCAGAATTGTTGGATTATCCCAAACCCATAACAATCAAAAGGACAATGTAGACTATATCTTCCAAAAAAATTATCAAAGAAAATTGCTCTGATGTGCTGGAGTCAGAGGGAAAAATAGGCATTGAAAGAATCCACAAATAAACTCATGAAAGAAATCCCAGAAGAAAGAGTTCAAGAAACACAATATCAAAATTTCAGCGCTATCAGATGAAGAAAAAGGTTTCTATATGTGAACAGAAAAAAAAAATTCAAATATCAGGAAGTCATAATCAGGATTACACAGGAATTGGTAGTAGCAATACTAAATGACCAGAGGTCATGAAACATGATTTTCAACAAGGCAAAGGAAGAAGAACTACCAAAAGAATCATCTACTTGTGAAATTAAGCATAATATTTCAAAGGGAAAATGTGGTAATTCAACAAAATTGATTTCAAAATATTATAAATAGAAGAACAGGACTAAATTAAAAATTAGACCCCCAAAATCAAGACCTAAAAGATGTAAAGGAAAATAAAAAAAAAGATTCAATATAGATCAACAGTTTGCATACCTATATAGGAAATTATATTTGTAATCGTTAATAATTGTATCAGCAAATGTGTGGTAGAAGGAATAGACATAAACAGAGGATATAGGGATTGAAAAATTTGGGGAAATGAAATAAAACTTAAGTGATGAGAAAGGGGAAAACACTGGTTACAGAAAGAAGGGGGGAGGTATAATGTAAATCATTTCACATGAATGGACAAAAAAAATCTAATTAAAGTGGAGAAGAACTTGAATCTTACTCCCATATGTTTTGGTTCAAAGAGGGAATACTATACACAATCAATTGAATATAAAAATTTACTTAAATTGAAAATAAAAATCTGAGAGCAAAGTGGGAGAAGAGGAGATTAGGCAAATGTGGGGAGAAGGAAGTGCAGACAGAAGAGAAAGTATACTGTAGGGATAGGTGGTAGACAGGAGCAAAATGCTGGTGGAAAAAAAGGGTTAAAAAAGAAAGATGATAAATAGATGAAGTGGATAGAGGGAAATAAATATGTAGTAATTTTAATAATGAATGTGAATGGGATGAACTCTCCCATAAAATGGAATTGGAGAGTAGAATATATAAGGAAACAGAATCGTACAATATGTTGTTTATGAGACACAGACTTGATGTAGAGAGAAAAAACATAAAGGGAAGGTGCTGGACAAGAATCTATTACTCTTCAGATGAAGAAAAGAAGGAAGTAGTTATCTTGATTTCAGATAAAGGAAAAGCAAAAAGAGATTTAATTAAAAGAAATAAGAAAGGAAACTACAATTTGCTAAATGGTGACATAGTCAATGAAACAACATCAATATTAAATATTTATGCACTGTGACATAGCATCCAAATGTTTACAGAACTTAAGTGAATTACAAGAAGAAATACACAGGAAAATTATATTAGTAGGTTGCCTCAACCGTCCTCTCTCCAAATTGAATAAATCCAACCAGAAATAAACAAGAAGGAAACAAAAGAGGTAAATAGAATATAAGAAAAGTTAGATATGATAGATTTTTGGAGGAAACTGAATCGAAACAAAAAGGAACATATCCTTTTTTGCAGCATATATCACCTACACAAAAATAAATTATGTAATAGGGCACAAAAAATCTGAAAATCAAATGTAAAAAGACAGAAATATTAAATGGATTGCTTTCAGATTATAATGCAGCAAAATTACATACAACAAAGTACAGTTGAAAGATGGATTGTCAATTGGAAGTGGGGAATATTCTGGCAAGATGATGAAGTAGGTCAGAAAATTCCAAATTCACCAGATTTCCCTTACAAACAAACCAAGCTCTTACCTCAAAAATGCAAATTAAAACAACTCTGAAGTACCACTTCACATCTATCATATTGGCTAAAAAGACAGGAAGAGATAATGACAAATTTTGGAGGAGATGCAGGAAAACTAGACACTAACACCTTTTTGGTGGAGTTGTGAAATGATCCAACCATCCTGGAGAGCAATTTGGAACTATGCCCAAATGGCTATAAAACTGTCTTTTGGTCCATCAGGGCCACGATTAGATCTGTATCCCAAAGAAATAAAAAAAGAGCAGAAAGGACTCCAATGTGCAAAAATGATGAACAGACTGATTTTAGAAAGGCTGAAAAGATTTACATGAACTGATGCTGAATAAAACAAGCAGAACCAGGAAAATATTGTACACAGCAATAACAGAATTATGTGATGATCAACTATGACAGAGTTTGTTCCTCTCAGCAGATTAGTGATCCAAAGCAGTACCAATAGATTTTGGATGTAAAATACCAACTGAATACATAGAACTATGAAGACTAAAAGTAAATCAACACATGATATGTTCATTTCACCTTTTTTTTTTTCCTCATGACTTTTCCCTTTAGTTCTGAATTTTTCTCCCAACATTATTCATACAGAAATATGTAAAGGATGGATTTACATGTATACCCAGTTTTTAAAATTCCTCTGTAACTGGTCAAAATAATAATAATAATAAATAAATAAAACTTTGCCTCAAGGTAAATGTAAGTCAGTGAAAAACAAACAAGATTTAGAGCAAAACAGGGGTCCTTCAGGAAAACTTAAAAGACTCAAAGAAAGATGTCTGGATGAAGTGTAAATCAATCTGAAGTGTAAAAATCTCAGGGCTAGCTATGCTAAAACAGTTAGTGGAGTGTCCGAGGGCTAACTGATAGCCTCAGTTTGAACCACATAAACTTTTATTTCCTTGATAATAGGGAATTCTAGGTCTGAATCTGAGAAGATTGAGAATCTCTGCTAATAAGGAAAGTTAGGTCCTGCTGTATCACTGACATAGTCCTAAGTGACAAGGAAACAGCATACCTGTTGAGTACAGAAGGAGTAGAGCAGGGAAGCTTCTTTCTGTATGCACTTAAAAAAAGATGAATTTTTTGGTTTGGGTTTCATACCAGACGGGATAACTGAAGTGAAGCCAGAGAACTATCACACCCCAGGAATAAAGGTGTTTACACTGATAAGTTCTTGTCTGTTTTTTTTTTTTTTAAATGGAGGAGAAATAACCCAAGTATATATAAAAAGTTAGAGTTTATCTTCAGACAAGGATATTGATGGGGGAAAAAAGCTTGTCCTAACCCAAGGAATCATGTTAAGTGGTGACCTGCCCTCAAAGAATTTATGGAATACCTCAGAAAAGACTTTAAAAATCAAGAGAGATTGAGAAAAAATTTTTAAAAAGTATAAGAACAATCCCAGAAAAATCCAGATTACCAAAAGAAAGTTAACCAACTAGAAAAGGAGATCCATAATGTAAAAGAAGAATTGGCTAATTGGGTAAAGGGAAGCCAGTGAAATTATAAGAGGCCAAGAAATAATAAAATAAAATATAAAGAATGAAAATATAGAAGAGGATGTGCAACATAAAAAATAACAGATCTGGAGTATTGATCAAGAAAAGAAAACATAAAAATAATTGGATCATTTGAAAGTGATGATCAAAGAAAGAATTTTAGCACAATAATACAAGAAAAAATTAAAGAAAAATGTACCAAAGTGACAGAACAAGGGAGGAAAGTAGAAATAAAAATAATCTGCCAATCATCACCTCAAAGAGATCCTACAAGGACAATAGAAACTTTATTATTAAATTTTGAAACCCTTAGATTATAGAGAAAATTTTTAAAAACAAATAAAAACAATTCAAATATATCGGAACTTCAATTAGAGTTGCATAGACTACAATAAAATACTGCAAGTCTCAGAGCACTATATATAAACAATCAAAATAACTAGGGTTGTGGCTCAAAATATTATATGCAGCAAAACATTTCCCATTCATTAACATTGAATGGGAAAAAACAGAAATTCAAGAAACTGACAGATTTCATGATTTTGTCTCCAACAAATCCAACTCAACAGAAAATTTAACTTGTAAGAACTAATTTCAAGAGACTCAGTAGGAGTTTTATTGTTTATGTTTTATACATGAAATGTAACACATATATATAAGATTGACATTAGATATTTGAGGAGTCCAAAAGAAAAAATGTGGTAGAGCTGAGTGTGATGTGGCTTACAAAGCAAAACATAAAAATTGTAAATATATTATATGAATGATATTTGATAGCAAGAATCAACACATATGAATTAGGGGACAGAAGCTACTAATTATCAAAATCTTCATAGTGGGAATGGGTTAAAGAGGAAATAACATGTACAGACAGACAGACAAAAAGGGTATAATATCTTTCAAAATTTATAAAGCACTAATCATGGAGAGAATAGGATAAGATGGGATATAGAAAAATATGTAGATCATTATGGGAATGGGATAAAGTAAGCTGATTAATGGGAATAGGATAAAGAGAGTGGGAAAGTGGATCTTAGGATAAGGTGACATACAGAAAGGTTTTTAGATTAAGGGAGTGGGATAAGGTATGTAAATTAATAGGTTTGGGATAAAGAGGGAAGGAAAGATTGAGAGGAGAAGATAAGGAAATGTCTAGATGCAGAAGTTAGGTATCAACAGCAAGTAAATAAAGAGGTAGAAACAAAGCAAAAGGTTTAGCAGGGTGGAGGAAACAAGAACATATGCACAAACAATAACAATGATCAAAAATAAAATGTATTGGGGAAAAAAATGAGGAAGAATTCATTGATCTTGGACTAAGTTCAATATTGAAATCAATAATGATTCCATCATGGGAGAAATCTACATTTCATATCAGTAATATTAATATTGTTTAGATGTATGTGTATATATATATATATATATATATAATGTAAATAGGCATATGTATACGTGTGTGTTTGTATAAGTATGGGTGTCTGTGCATCTGCTATGTGTGCCAGTGTGTGTGTGTGTGTGTGTGTGTGTGTGTGTGTATGTATTCATAAATATATTTGTGTTTAACTTCAACTTACTTGAGAGATGGGGGAGGGAATGGTTAAAAAAATAAAATAAAAAATGTACAACCAAGAACAAATGAAACCTCCAAGGAAGCAAAAAAAATGGAAATTATGAATACAATGTTTCATATTTTTATATATGTTTTCTTGAAATAGAAATTTATTGTTACATATTTGGAATCCTGCTTGATGTTTTGCTGGGCAAATGTCATTTTTTTCTGCTTTTTTTCTATTTGTTTTTCCCTTATTTTGAATTTGTTTTAAATACATAAATGTATTTTAGAAAATTTATTAGAAACCAAATAATATAATAATCTCATTAAAGAGACTGACAACAATGAGGCAACATAACAAAGTTTATGACATGCAACAAAGCACTACTTAGGAGAAAATTTATTTCTTTAAATTCTTACATCAACAAAATGAAAACAATAACAAGAGCAACAACAACAAAAAAAACAGATCCATGAATTAAGCATGCAAAAAAAAAAAACTTGAAAAATAACATCAAAAATCTCCAATAAGACATCATGTTAGAAATTCTGAAAAATTAAAAGTAAGATTGATGAGATTGAACATACAAAAACTATTGAACTAATAAATAAATCTAGAGCCTTTTTCATTGAAAAAATAAGATAAATTAGGCATTGGTTAGAATAAAAGCAAATATCCAATATCAAAAGAAGAAATTGAAGCAATGATTAGGAAATATTTTGCCCAATGATATGCCAATAATTTTTAGTATCTAAACAAAATTAATGAATATATATGAAAGTAAAAATGAACTAGATTAACAGATAAGGAAACAGAAATCCTAAATAATTCTATCTTACAAAAGAAAAAAAATAAAGTTAACAAGACATTAACAATCTTCTTAGAAATCAATTCCCAGAACTAAATTAATTCTGAAGTGAATTCTATAAAAAAAAATCAAAAATTATTTGCAATACAATATAAACTATTTGAAAAAATAAGTTTAAGAAAACAAACCTGACGAAAGAGGATACTGGGAAGATGGCACACTAGAGCAGTAAATTTCAAGATTTTAACATTTCCCCCACAAACAGAACAAATTGGTATCTCAGAGTGAACATAGACTAGTTAAAGACACACACATAAAAAAAGGTCCTCCTGTGAGTATTCAAGAATATCCAAAGAAAGATACCAGGAGATTAACCAATGTGAAGTGGAAACACTCCAGGGGCTAGCTCCACAGAAACAGCAAAACAGGACTATTGGGGCTATTTGTGTTTGGCTAGTGTCTTAGTGGGAACCACAGAAACTTTGACCTTACTTATCAGCATGGGAGACTGGGGTCTGAGTCCAGTAAGACTGAAGGAACCTTTGCTGTTTGGAATTCCAGGTTCAACTGTGCTACTGAGACAGCCCTAGGTGTCTGCACCAGGTAATTTCATAGGCATTGGGACAAGGATGCTGCTGGCTGTGGTTACTTGTAGGAAGGTGGAGCTCTTCATTTGGAGCTCCAGGTCAGAAGGGAGCGTTGAAGTGAAGCTAAAGGCAACATCTCATCCTGCCCCAATTAGAGGTGCTTACACTAATGCTTTTCATTTAAAAAAAAGAAAAAATGAACCAGCAAAGAAGAAAGAACCCAATTAAATTTCTATTGAAACTTACTAGGGGAATAGGGAAGACTGGGGTTCATCTTCAGAGGAGAATGAAGTAAAAAAAAAATTCTACCCCAAAGAATAATGTTAAATCTATAGAACTCAAAAAATTCTTTAAAAATCAAATGAGAAATTGAGGAAAAACTGAAATGAAAATAAAAATGAAAACCAGCAAAAAAAGCCAAGAAATGAAACAACAACAACAACAACAACAACAACTAGGAAAGGAGCAATAGAGACTTAAAGGTGAAAATAATTTTTTGAAAATTTGAATTGGGCCAGAGGAATCCAGTGAAGTGATAAAAGACCATGAAATAACAAAACAAAAGATAAAGAATAAAAAAGGAACAGCATGAACCAGATAGATAACTTTGACTATATTAAGTTAAAAAGTTTTTGTACAAACAAAATCAATGCAGACAAGATTAGGAGGGAAGTAATAAATTGGGAAATCATCTTTACATTCAAGGGTTCTGATAAAGGTCTCATCTCAAAAATATATAGAGAATTGTCTCATATTTATAAAAATTCAAGCCATTC
>JAJPUD010036092.1:0-10021 GCA_023553655.1 Myrmecobius fasciatus
ACACACACACACACACACACACACACACACACACACACACACACTGAGTCAATCTGTACGTGCCCATTCATGATGGAGCTAACCTGGCTCCATTCCCAGATAACAATGCTTCAATTCAGCATTTGACAGATCCCCTGGGCCAGGTGGATATGGCACCCAGCAATTTCAACATGCAACCTAGTACTTGGAACAAGCAGTTTGAAAAGGAAGAGTGATTTGTTGACAATGCAGCAGGAGTTGCAGCAGGTAGAGTGGAAAGGTGGGGAACAGAGAGACAAGAAAGTGGAAGGGATTAGGTGGAGGCAGTGGGAATGAGGGATTGAGAAGGATGATAGGGAAGTCAGTATCATCTGACCACAGGTTGCTGAGTGGAGCTTCAGAGGGACAAATGATTATATCTTTCACGGTAGCAAAAGCAGATGATGTTGATCTGACCCCTGAACAAGAAACAGACTAGAGTGGGATATGTGGATGGGACAACAGGAAGGAGACAAGTCACTCATATTAGCCAAGGATGTAGTACAGCATGATATACTGCAAAGGGCACTGGATTGAGATTCAGGAAAACCTGGATTCAAATCCAGCCTTAGAAACTTCTTGCCAATTGTGTGACCCTCAATAAGACTTAATTTTTCTTATCTTCAGTTCTTTCTCTGTCAAGCTCAGTCTAAAAATGTTAGTTCTTATTGTTGAGGTTCAAAAGGAGACCCCAAAAGTTTAAGGTTACAGACCCATGTCACGAGATGGCTCAAAAGAATTTGCAGGCTTGAACCCATCTCCAAGTCAAGGGGCAAAATTTATTATAATCATGACGCTGATTGAAGTGGGCTAAGTTCCAAAAGGATTTAGCAAAGAACCAAGAATAGAAGATAAATTAATTGGAAAACACAGAGAGATCCAGTTCTTCATGTCACTGCTAGGCTAATTTTATGGCTTAAAGGTAGAATTGAGAAGTGGTCTGATATGTACCTCATTATTGAATTTTATGGCTTAAAGGTGGGGTTGAGGAGTACTGAAGCCGTTATACTTGCCCTTCATATACCATTCTATGTGCCCATCTACCCATCCCAATAAAATGTAAGCATCAGGAAGGCAGGACTTGTTTCTTTGCGTCCAAATCTCTTGCTTATTGCCAGGCTCAGAGTAAGAGCTTGGTGAATGTATGTTGATTGATCTCTTGAGATAAATGTAGCCATATAAATAAAATTATAATCCACATGTATTGGCTCTTCCTGGTTCTTTTTTAATGCTGATTTATCCATATAAACTTCATATTTCTAAATGTATCATTTGTATCAACATAGTACATTGCTTTGGGAGAAAGTACACACAAATAATCATAAGATTTGAATTGAAGCCAATGTTTGCCACTCACTAGTTGACTCTGGGCAAGCTCTGGGCTTCAGTTTCTGCCTCTATCAAAAGAGAAGGATGGGACTCGATAACCTCTAAGGTTCTTTCTAGCTCTCTGGTTCTGGGATACAATGAAATCTTCAGCTATTTCTTGGAATACTCCAACTGGATACTCAGTAGATATAACCTGAACTCGTTGTGGACAAAACCAAATTCATCATCTTTTCCCCAAATCATTTCCCTTTTCCTAACTTCTCTATGATTGTTGAGGGTTTCGCCATCCTTCCAAAGTGGGTGCTGTCCTCCAGTGCTCTCTCTCTTCCCCCCATTCCCAATCTGTGACCAATTCCCACCACCCCTGCTTTTGTGTCATCTTGCTGATTTTAATTCAGCTGCTGTGTTTTTAAGTCTTTCCCAACCAATCAACGGCCCTCATTAAGCATGTATTACGTTCTAGAAACTGTCCTAAGCCTGGAAATAGAAAGACACAAACAATCCTTGCCTTCAAAAAGCTCACATTCTAAATCGGCATGAAGGGGATGATAAATCCATAAATTATTGATTAAAATCCATACCAATTAAATACAGGGTGGATGGATAGCAGCCTTAAAGGGGAAGGTATTTAGACAGCTAGAAATTTTTCCTATAACATTTAGAACTTCTACAAACTTTGTACAAATAGTTCTTTTTTTCTTTTTAAGTATTTCCTAGGGATGTGTTCCCAACAGTGGTATTGTCAGGTCAAAGGGAATGACTCATTTCATGGTCCTTGTTAATGATTGCCAGATGGCTTATCCTGATTGTCTCTTTATCTCATTGGAGGTCACAGCCAAGTAAACCTAAGGCCCTCAGTTCTTGCCATGGAGGGCAGATAATGAAGTCCAGGACAGAGGAAACAGAATGTCAGACTGAACATGGGAGAGAAAGTTTGCTCCATTCCCCAGAGAGTCAACTAAATCTGGGTTTGATATGATGAAGAGAAGAAAGGAAAAAAAAGTGATGAAGGGAAAAAAACTGTAGACTTAGAAGAAGAAGACTTGGACTTGAAATTGTGTTCTGCCATTTATAAGTTCTGTGATGATGGATGACCCCTTAAACTTCTCTGAGGACATTTCTTCATCTTTAATATGAGGGTAAGAATGATGCATGATCAGAGAAAGAGGTGATTGGTCATGGATCCAGGGTGGGAGACACCAAATAAGCTTGAGTTCTGCGCTCAAATTCATGGATTTTTTTTTAAACTAAAAAAAGCTGGAATGCTGGATAGATTCTCTGGAGAAAATTGTAGGATTTGAAAAAGAATGAGAAGGGATGAATGGGATTGTTATTGATTGTCCTTCATTTTCAAAGAGGGCCAATGGCATCAAAGAAGAGGCTGTCCTGACTTGCAAGTGAGTGGATTAAGTTAAGGGCTGTCCAAAGTCTCTTCCAGAATCATTGACTCCAGAGGCAAGACATAGGTCAGGACAACTGGAAATGGCTACAGATGCAGTGAGGAGACCATGGCATTTTTAAGCTGCAAGATCTTTCCCAGGGATCAGTTTGTCTGAGGCAACAGCCATTTGGTGATTCAGTGATTTGAGGCAAGGTAAAAAAAAAAAGAGGCAAAAACAAATCAACCTACTCAAAAAAAAAAAAAATCAACCTGGAGGAGAAGATTCTCAGGGTTTCTGGCCAGAAGAGAAACATTCACTCTGAGACATCAAAACCCAAACAACAACAATGTACAATAGGTATGTACTAGATAAATAGAGAGTATTGGGAAGTTAAACTTAGAATATAAGCTTCTAGAAGCTTAGAAGTACCAGAAAAGGTTTCCTAAAGAAGGTAAGAGCTGACTGGGTCTTGAAAGACTCTAGAGAAGCTAAAAGAAAGTCTTTCAAATGTGGAAGACAGACCCCAAAGCCAAGGAAGAAACTCACAAGATCTGGGATCCAGAGAATCATTTTCCCCAAGGGCAGAAGGCCTTCTCATCCCACCCATTATACCACCCAGATCTACCTTGACATCCTTTAATCTGTAGAAATCCTATGGCCCACAAGTGCTGACCTCCTCAGACTGATTCTTAGTCTGAGTCTGTCTCTAAAAGAGGGAAGTTGTGGGAAGTATAATTCTTTTTTGATGTATATCTGTCCTTTCAAAAAGTTCTCATTTTAATTGTGTGACCTATTGATGGCGGCAACTGATATTCAGATCCTAGGGCATATGCAAAGTGTTATGTTAGCCACTATGAAGGATACAGAGATGGAGGTGGAAGTCCTGCTCTTAATGAGCTTGATCATCTTTCTGAGTTCAAGTCCAGCCTCAGATACTTCATAGCTGTGAGACTCTGGGCAAATCGCTTAATCCTATTTGCCTCAGTTTCTGCATCTGTAAAATGAGTGGGAGAAGAATATGGCAAATCACTCTGATATCTCTGCCAAGAAAACCCCACGTGGGGTCATAAAGAGTCGAACGTGACTAAAATATGACTGAGAAATAAGAGAAGAAATAACAGCAACAATGCAGAGTCTGCCCCACTTGAAATGTCATTCTGATTCTTCCACTGAGTCCCTGGGTGATCTCAAGTGGGTCCCTTCATGAGGAGCCATCATGGGATAATGAGAAAATGAAGAGAGTGCTGGCCCTTGCCTCTGATAATTGTGTGATCCCAACTAAGCTGTCCAAGCTCTCCAACCTGGCCTTCTCATGTCCTACTACCCTACAAGATGGAAATAATAATATTATTGATGATGATGATAGTACAATTGGCCTTGTGGACTTGCTGTGAACCTCCCTTAAGACAAAGTACATGTGCTTGGAAGGTTTTCCAATGCTCTCTAAATGTCTGTTATTATTCTAGACAAAAGCAGATATGTGCAAGGCCTTTTCAGGGGGAGGAAAGGGTTCTTGGAGTTTGTATGAGGGGCATTGGGAGTGAGCCATGACCCTCTGCTCCTTTCCCAGCTACTCACCAAGCAGGTGAGCTGTCCCAAGAGGGAGGGAGGCCAGCAGGGCCAACTTTCCCACTCAGGGCCCATCTCCAAAAGAAGCAAACTAAGCTCCAGCCCAGTAGGGGGTGAGGTCAAGAGAGGCTGTCCCATTCCTGAGCCTGTTATACAGCCCAGCAGGCTCCCACCAAGCCTTGCCCTTCACCCCATTCCCACACCAGTGGCTCAGGCCGCCTTCCACATTAACGACTTTTCCGTTTCCTTGGCTCGGGATGGAGGCCTTTTGCTCCCTCCCTTTCCCATCTGCCAAAGAGGGATAATGACAATCCCAGCCTTCCCAGGGGGAGTTTGTAAGCTGTCAAACACCCAGGCTGCCTGGCCAAGGGAGCCTTGAGAAGCAGAGGGTCCTGGTGATCAGAATCCCCATTCTGGACCTACTTGACTTAGGCTCACATAGATCTGGGTCCAAATCACACCCGGGATGCTTCCTAGCTGTATGACTTCAGGCAAATTTCTCAATCTCCTTTACAATATTGAAATCATTGCATATTTCGTTCTCCTGGTTCAGAGTATTTAATCCAGCATCCATCCAGAGAGGTCATCCCTTAGACATTCACACTATTTACAGTCTTTGAAATAACTCTCCAATAATTAGAGAAATATAAATTAAAGTGAAGTGGAGGTCCCAGTTCATATCATCCACTTGGCAAAGTTAGCAAAATGAAGGAAAAGGACAAATCCTGAAAAGACCGTGAGAAACAGGTGCACTGGCATATTGTAGCTAGAGATATGAATGGGTCCAGCCATTAGGGAAGCAAAATTAAGCATCCCCATAAATCCAACAACATGAGTCCTGGGCTGTAACTGAAAGAGATCAAAGAACGAGGAAAAGATGTATAAAGGTATAAAAGCATTTATGGGAGTTCTTTTTGTAGGAGTGTAAAACTGGAACCAAGAGGATGTCCATCAATCGCAAAATGGCTAAAGATAACATGTCATACAAATGTGATAAAATGCATTATGCTGTAAAGAATAATGAGACGGTTCCCTAGAAAACTGGAAAAATTTGTGTAAACTGATGCAGAGTGAAATGAACAGAACCAACGGGACACTTTATACTCTGACAAAAACTTGTCAAAACAATTCTGAGAGAACATCGTTCGATGCTGATTTCAAAGGAGCGGTGATGGAGAACACCATTGGACACCTTCTGACAGAAGTGATAAAACATGATCTGCAGAATGATAATATACATTTTTAGATATAGCCTACAGGAGAACTTGCATTACTTGACTATACATATTTGTTACAAGGATTTTGTTTTTATTCTTCTTTTCTTCATGAAGGGAGAAAGGTAGAAGGGAAGAAAAATGAATGCTTGATCATTTTTAAAAATAAACAGTCAATAATTAAAAGGGTTTTTTTTGATGTTTTTCTTGAAGCAATTGGGGTTAAGTGTCTGAGTCCCAGGTCCATCCTGACTTTTGGGCTGGTGTTCTATCCACTGCATCACCTACCTGCCCCAATAATTAAAAGTTTAAAAAACTAGTCTTCTCTTATTTCTGTGAATTCTCAGATAAATCATTTCTCACAACATAGTAAAATATTCTTTGATTGTTGGTTGGCACAGTAAATAGAGCATTAGATTTGAAGTCAAGAAGACCTGAGTTCAATTCTAGACTCAGACACTATGTGAGACCGGGCAATCATTTAACTGCTATTTGCCTCAGTTTCCTCATCTGTAAAATGGATGGGAAAATAGCCCTTACCTCCCAGCTCTGTTGTAAGAATAAATGAAACAGTAGTAAAGCCTTTTGCAAACTTTAGGAACCATATGAATCCTAGCTCTTTATTATTCTTCTATGCAACTCTTTCATCTCTGTCCTAAATAGAGAGATACTGTTACCAGTCTGTTACTCCCCAAAAAGTGTTACTGTGAATATTTTATTACAGATGAGACCACCAAGGCCCTTCCATCTTAAAACCAGTACATTTAAAATCTAGACTTCTCTTCTAAGTTTGACGTGCTAAAGCTCCGAGCTTCTCACCTCTCACACTGCCTGAAATAAAGTTCTACAGATCCACCAATGCTCATTTCAATAAAAATCTATACAACTGTCCCAAAGCTCGAATGCTGAACACCAGAGCCAGCCAAGTTGATGCTCCGACTTGACAGACTGCAAATGAGTTGCTCCTTTCTTTGTGGAGATCCTCTCACCCCTACTCCCTCCTTCTCTCCAAGGCCTCTGAGTAGCAAAGACCACTTCCCCCCACCCCCAAAACTAAAGGAAGACCTGATATGGTCACTGCTGAAGATACTGGACCATACTTATACTACAATTTTAGTTGAGAAACATTACTTTGGACAACTAGTCCTTACTGTAACCTGTTTTCAAGTTAAAATGAAGTTCTTTTTTTCCCCAAGGCAATTGGGGTTAAGTGACTTGCCCACAGCTAGGAAGTGTTAAGTGTCTGAGGTCAAATTTGAACTCAGATCCTCCTGACTTCAGAGCTAGTGCTCTATCCATTGTGTCACCTAGCTGCCCCAAAATGAAGCTCTTTTAAAAAGCTTTTGTTTATGCAGGTTAGGGCTATTGATTTGTCACATATAAGGCATTTAAATATATTATTATTATTATTATTTCGAAAATAATTTTGACCTCACAAACCCCCTGAGGGAGAACAACATATTGATTGCTATTGGTATAGAGTGGTCCAGTGGGCAATGTCCCTCCGCCAGTGTAGGTCAGCCCCCTTCTTCCACTCCAATGTTGGGAAAATTGCTTGGGGGGGCATTTAGAAATGTTGACTTGACACATAAACAAAAGCATGGTGAATAACAATAGAAATAATCACATAAGCAAAAGCTTATTATGAAAGGATCCTCTGTAGTTTCTAAGAGTGGAAAGTAGTCCTAGGACCAAAACGTTTGAGAACTACTCCCCTACACTGATGAAGTGATGGCTGATAGCTGGTATCTATTTAGAGCTTTACAAAATATTCTTCATGGATTATCTCATTACAGCCTCTCAATGACATTTGATAAATAGCCTCCCTGGTCCAGAACATCCAGTAGACCAGAGCAGCCATATTCACATGTCCCCTAGCTCAGATTCTGACTTTCAGGGTGTTTATACCTTGCCTTTATTTTTCCCTTTCTTACCTCCATCCACTTCCCTGCTGTTCCTCTATTTATGTCAAGTCTTCCACCAACACAATGCAAACTCCTGTAGAATAGGATTTAGCTTTCTTTCTTTTTGCTTATACCTGGCACTTAGCATTTGATTAATTAATGTTTTATTTTTCATCTATTTATATCTATCAACTGTCAGAGGCATGATTTGAACCCAGGGATGTAAAGCAGCAAAATACTGTCCTTCATACACAATATTCCATTTCCTGACTGAGTTTCCTTCAAGCCTGGAAGCCAGGGAAGCTGGGAGAGCTTTCCAGGTATGATTAATTACAGGCAACAGACAGCAAGTAGGAGAAATGTTTCCCAGGAGCAATGAGCCTTCCACCCACCCCTGAAATCATACTGTTCAAGGTGCTCATAGGCCATCTCTAGAATCTAGAGGTGTCATGGTGGTCAAGACTGGATCAATTAGGACCTGAGAATGGACAACCAAAGCTCTCAAGATCTGATAATGCACTTTTTTCTTTTTTTATTAAAGTTTTTTATTTGCATAACATATGTGTGGGTAGTTCTTCAACATTGACCATTACAAAGCTTTCTGTTACAAATTTCCCCCCCTGTTCTCCTACCCTCCCCTAGATGACAGGAAGTCCACTACATGTTAGTTATATTAAAATATTTGACATGTCGAATATAGCTATACATATTTCCATACGTGTCTTGCTGTGCAAGAACAATCGTATCTACATGAACAAAAAATATCTGAAAAAGGAAACCCAATGCAAGTAAACATCGATAGAGATCATGGAAATGATATGTTGTGGTCCAAGCACTTTTTTTCTTTAAGGAAAACTATTAGGAAAATAAGGTCGGTTTTTCTATCCTTTCTCTAACTTAGTTTGCCAAGAGATATGGCTATGTTCTAATGACTGATGACCAATTACTTGTCCAGGACCAGAGAAGACAAGAGAAAAATGGAAAAGACGTATAACTTATGCCAAGAGATCAAAAACATCAGAATCACAAGGTGACCCCAAAAATAAATATCCTTTTCAGGAAATTGACTTTTAGCCTGAGACAAACCAGGAGCAATGGCGATACAATCCAATAACTGTGATTCCTCTGCCACTGCCATGATCAGACAGCAGCCACATCATGGTGTTCCATTCTGGCTACCACAGTCTAGAAAAGACATTGGTGAGTTACAAAGCAACAGAGGAGGGGGACCTGCAGGATGAAAGACCACACATCTATACCATATGAGCTGTGGTTGAAGGACTAGTTTCTGCTTAGTCTGGAGAAGAAAAAATTTACAAGGGCCAGAATGGATGAATTCAAGAACTTGAAGGGATGCCTGGTAGAAAAAAAAAAGTTGATGTTTATTGGTTGGTCCCAGAATTCAATATCAGAAGAAATCAGTGGAAATTCTAGGAAGACTAGTTTGGATGACAGGGAAAACTTCCTAACCAAAAGTGGAATGGTCTGCCTTCAAGCAAAGACTCCATGACCATGGATGGCTGCCTGGTGCAACAATGATTCTCATTCAGAAAGAATCTGGGCTACGTGATCACTGAGCTCCCTTCCCATTGTGAAAAGTTTCTCATGCTGTGGTTATAGAATAAGAGCAAGAGACAACTGAGGTGGAATACCGGAGGCTGATGACGTGGCAACATTTGGCAAACACTGGAGTTGTAACAAGAGTGGAAGGTGACAATGAATGGGATGTTTGGGGTTCAGCTGCTGAGAGCATTCACAATAAGAATATTCTCTGCAGCTTTTAGCAAGGGATACTTACATATTGCCTAAGGTACTTAGATAAATATCATTTTCCTCTCAATTATTCTACAACTTTAAAAGTGCAGGATGGAGAAAGCACTAGGGAACAAGAGGATGTAATATAGCTAGATAAGTGGATACTTGTTTGTATGCATATATAGTATAGAGGTGGATAGAGACAGACATCAATGGAGTTTTATATACATAGAGGGGGGGAGGGAGGGAGAGAAAAAAGAGGGAAGGAGGAAGGGAAAGAGGGGCAGGGAAGGAAGGAGAGGGGAAGGGAGGGCTAAGGAAGGAGGGAAGGAAGAAGAGGGAGAGAGACAGAGGTGGGGAGAGAGAGGGAGAGGAAGGGAAAGTAGGAGGGAGAGAAAATTTGGCAGAGAATTATGACAATGAATTTTCAGGATATTGAAATCACTATCAATCAAAAACTTCTGTCGGTTGTCATTATTGCATCATTTTGTTCTTCTCCCTTTGTCATCATTATTTCTTTCACCCAAATTTCTGTAATCATAATTTGAGGATTATATTTGACTTCTCTCTCCCCTAATTCTTACCTCTAAGTCTATTCCATAATGTCTTTTTAATTCTCTAGTCCTAAAATAACCACCTTATTATAAACCCTTATGGACAAGCATGTGGACAATTTCAAGAACCTCTCTACAACCCTTCCCATCCCCATTCTCCCTGCTCTCTACTCCATACTGCCATGACCACTAAGAGAATGATCTTTTGAATATTTTAATTTAGTTATGACCTTCTTCTTTGTTCAAAATTCTTCAGGTGCTTTCTCTTATCTCCTAAGTATAGATCAAAATGATTT
>JAJPUD010036093.1:0-10020 GCA_023553655.1 Myrmecobius fasciatus
TTAATTGAAAACCAGATAGATAACTTTGACTATATTAAGTTAAAAAGTTTTTGTACAAACAAAATCAATGCAGACAAGATTAGGAGGGAAGCAATAAATTGGGAAATCATCTTTACATTTAAGGGTTCTGATAAAGGTCTCATCTCTAAAATATATAGAGAATTGTCTCATATTTATAAAAATTCAAGCCTTTCTCCAATCAATAAACGGTCAAAGGATATGAACAGACAATTTTCAGATGATGGAATGAAAACCATCTCTAATCATATGAAAAGGTGCTCCAAATCACTATTGATCAGAGAAATGCAAATCAAGACAACCCTGAGGTACCACTTCACACCTGTCAGATTGGCTAAAATGACAGGAAAAGTTAATGATGAATGTTGGAGGGGTTGTGGGAGGTCTGGGACACTGATGCATTGTTGGTGGAGCTGTCAACGGATACAGCCATTCTGGAGAACAATTTGGAGCTATGCTCAAAAAGGTATCAAACTGTGCATACCCTTTGACCCAGCAGGATTTCTATTGGGCTTATATCCCAAAGAAATCATAAAGGAAGGAAAGGGCCCCACATGTGCAAGAATGTTTGTGGCAGCCCTTTTTGTAGTGGCTAGAAACTGGAAATTGAATAGATGCCCTTCAATTGGAGAATGGCTGAATAAATTATGGTATATGAATATTATGGAATATTATTGTTCTGTAAGAAATGACCAGCAAGATGATTTCAGAGAGGCTTGGAGAGACTTACATGAACTGATGCTGAGTGAAACGGGCAGAACCAGGAGATCATTATACACGGCAACAACAGTACTATATGATGATCAATTCTGATGGACATGGCTCCCTTCAACAATGAAATGTTTCAAACCACCTCCAATTGTTCACTGAAGAAAGCCATATACACCCAGAGAGAGGGATGCGAAATGTGGACCACAACATAACATTCTCATACTCCTTGATTGATGTTTGCTTACATTGTGTTTCCTTTATCTGATATATTTTTTGTGTAGATAAGATTTTTCTTGCACAACAATGATAAGTTTGGAAATATGTATACATATATTCGATTTGCCAATATTTTAACATAATTAACATGTAGTGGATATCCTGCCATCTAGGGGAGGGGTGGGCAGTTGGGGGGAAAATTTGTAACAGAAAGCTATGTAAGGGTTATTGTTGAAGAATTACCCACACATATGTTATGCAAATAAAATTTAAAATAAATAAATATGTATACATATATTAGATTTAACATATAATTAACATATTTTACATGTATTGGACTACCTGCCATCTAGGAGAGGGGGTGGTGAGGAGGGGAAATTTGGAACACATGGTTTGCAAAGGTCAATGTTGAAAAAATTACCCATGTGTATGTTTTGTAAATAAAAAGCTTTAATTAAAAAAAAAGAAAAAAAAAGAAAATTTGGGTTCCAAATTAGCTACTTTCTTCTTATTCCTTCACTCCAGAAGATATAACATCAATTATACATGGAAAGTTATGTAAAACTTCTTTTCCCATTAACCAAATTGCAAAAGAAAATACACACACAAATAAAAAAAATAAACTGAAGTATTTAAATGAAAAAAACAGCAAATTATAGATTTTGAAATATGTTATTTTATTATTTTCAAATGTTGATAGTCTTTAAACCTCAATGAACAACATATTTTCTAATATGAATGAAAATGACACAAAATACTTGAATATAGGAATGCTTTTAAATTGCCTTTCGGGGAGCCATAGAAAAATCTTTGAAATCTGAAAACCTGGGTGAATTTCTTGATGTTGCCATTTACTAGTGAAATGACCATGGGTAATTATTCCCTTGCTCCTTTAATTTTCTCATTATTTAAATTGCAAAATGGATCTGCAATGTAGTTTATATAGCTATTTCCTCAAATGATGCCAAATACAATTCATCCATATTTGTCTTCTTAAATGTCCATGTGATCTCTTTAAGTTTACTGGACAGTTTCCAAAATCTAGGGAATGGCTGCTTTCTCTTAACATTGTAAAAATAGTGATGGAGCATGAAATATTATCAACCCATCTTCTTTTTCACTCATATACTTCTTTTCATTCTTGTTCTTGTTATTCTTGTTGTTATTTGTCTTCTTTCTTCTTGTTTTTCTTTTTTTCTTTTTGTTTTTCTTTTTGTTCTTGCTCTTGCTCATCTTCTTCCTTTCTTTTTTATTTCTTTCTCTTTTCTGTCTTTCTTTCTTCTTGTTCTTGTACTTGTTTTTATTCTTGTTCTTCTACTTCTTCTTCTTCTTCTTCTTGTACTCGTTGTTGTCGTTGTTGTTGTTTTTCTTCCCTCCTCTTACTCTTTCTCCCCTCCTCAATTTTTATACTTCAATTTTCATTAATGAAAAAAAATTTCATATATAATACTTTTTTATGTCTTTCAAGAAATCCTGGATAATTTTGACATGAATGGGAGATACCTTTTTATCCTTTAAGACAGTATTTTGGCATATTAAGTTACAATTTTATGGTCAATGAGAAATAAATAGGTAAAATGATCTTTTTTCATTAATTTTCCAGTCAAGATGTATTCTATAAAATATATCCAGTGACATTCAGCCTGTTTCTTCCTAATAACGCTCCTTTAAAAGATGTCTTCACTTTATTTATAGATCACTCATATTTTATAGAAAAGAGAAGTAAGTATGGAAGCTATTAATTACTGGAATCCTCTCAGTGGTCATTAACAAATACTCCAAAATTTTCCACATACCTCTGTTATCCCCCTTCTTTTAGATGAGAAATGATTCTTCAAAATCAGAACTGTATTATCTCCAGCACAAATTTCCCCTGGGTTAATTTTTTTTTTCTTTTCTCTTCCTTCCTTCCTTCCTTCATTCCTTCTTTCCCTCCTTTCCTTCCTCCCTTCCTTCTCACTCAGATTCTTTGTTTTCTTCACTTTTTTCATTTATAAAAATAAGGAGTGTGAAACCAATGTGGCCTCTAAAATTTTTCAAATTTTACCAGTTTATGTCAACAATCTTATATTCTAGAATTGTCTTGATTATGATTGGTATATTCATAAAAAATGTAGGGATTTAGAAGCGTGTCTAAGTAGTTTATTCTGTCCTGAATATAAAATAATTCAACCTTCTGCATCATCATTCAGATAAGTCTGAAGTTCTAGCTAGTTCCTGAATTAGATATATTACATAGAGTAGATAAGGACCCAGGGTAAGGACAAGCTAGGATTTTGAAGCTGATTACTACTGACATTCTCTCTATCTCTTTCTGTGTCTCTGTATCTTTCATTCTGGCTTTTTGTTTCTGTTTTTCTTCTCTGTTTCTCTCTGTCTCTCTTTTTTCTTTCTTTACACATATATTTAATATCTATTTATATAAAATAAATACATATATATTGATACATGAATATATACATGTATCAAATCATATGTACACACACATATATGATAGAGAACTGGCCTCAAACCCAGGAGAACTGGTCTTGAAGTTCTACCTCTGATGACTCTGTCATTCTGCATAAGGTACTTAATTTCTTGGTGCTCTAGGAAGCTCTCTAAAGTTGTAAATTGTAGAAAAAAGTTTTCATATCTCCATTGCTCCATTGGTGAAGGTATTTCCTCAACCAGGGACTCCTTATGTCAAAGAAATCATAAGTTCCTATCTGTATCTTCTGCCCCCTCCCCTAGTCACAGAAACACATGTGTGTGTATGTATGTGTGTGTATATACATTTGATATGTATGTATATTTAGTAAATAATCTTGCTATAACTTTTTTATTCTGGATGTATTTTGGTAGCAATACATGGACAAGTTAGATGGGTATGAACATTTTATCTTTTCCTTAAATGCTCAATTATAGTAGACCAGGAATATTTTTGGATCTTTCCCATATCGGTTATTTCCACTGTTTGAGAATATATTATCACCTGCTTTTCTTGGCACATTTCATGCTAAATAACATTAGATTCTTAAGCATCCATCTGCCTTTGGCTTGTTTGTTGGTTCTATCACAGATTTTCTGTTCTTCTCTAGCTATATTCCATACCTACACTATGCCAGCTCTTTTGTTGAGATTCAAAATTAATTCATGCTAACCATATGGAAGCCAGAGATTTTCAGGAAGTTTGGAAAGAGCCTTTCCTATATCTGTTTACTTTTTTAAACACTGAAATTGTGACTTCATTTGTATAGGGAGCTCCCAGAAGAGGACTAATGAAGACTAATACTGTCTCTGCAATTTGGAGAATTCCCTAGAGTCCTATGGCACCAAGTGAGTATTTAAAGTCATATACTTAGACTTAGATCTTACTAACTCTAATGTTTACTCTTTTTCCTTATGCCACACTGATCCTGTATATTTATAATAAATTTAACTTTTTTTCCTTCAATAGACACTACTATCATCTCAATTTTATTAATTTTCTTTACAAAAGTTGAAAAAAAAGTGAATCATTGTCATTATTTTTCCATCCTTCCATTCCTCTCCCATTTATTCCTTATTGTGTAACATGCTTCTAACGACATAAAATATGGTATTTGATAATATGGAAGTGTTTTTCTGGACATAGTCAAGCTATGACCTATTTTGCTTAGTGATGCTTGAATAAATCTTCTAATTTTTTGGTTGTGAACCTTACAATTTTGTTAACAGAGCCAGACATGTTTGACAAACAAATGAACAACAGTAATGCCAGGCACTGTGATAAATTTTGATGTTATTAAAAATAAAAGACAAAAATAGTCCAGAAACTCACATTCTAAGAGATTAGATAGCATACAAACAATGTACACACATGCAAAAAGTTGCCTCTTTCATTTATCACTACTATCACTGTACATATGCAGGTGGGTCCCTAGCTATCCATCCCTCCCTTCTGCTTACGATAAAGGAAACTGTTCCCCATAAAGGAAGTAGGTATCAATAGATTCAGGCAGAGGTAAGGCATAAAGTAAAGGAAAGCCATTACAATCCTCACATTCCCATTGAGTCAGTTAAAAGAATGGGTGGTGAATGAAGCAATCCTTGGAGATGCTCATGGCTTGGCTGTCCTCTTTCTCCTGTGTGACCTTCCTACACATGGACTCATGACTCCTTCCCCCAATTAGACAACCTGCCAATTTGTATATATCAAGGGCAAACTCCTATGTGCTTTATTTCATTTATGGCTTTATCTAACCAAAGGAGTGACTATAGTGACCAGACTTTCTCATCAGATTTTAGGCTTTCAAGTCTCTGGGAAAATATTGTTTTTCATTAAATGGTTCTTTCCTTGTGATATCACACATGTACAGTAGTTACCTAATTTATTTATAGGTCTGGCTTTGGAGCTTGTTGTGGATAATAAGAATTAAAGAAGAAAACAAAGCACCTAATTGGAGCAAATCTCATATTGACTATCTCTAGTCCAAATGCATGATTCAATCAGATTTGCCAATTTCTGCTCCGTTTGCTAGCTAAATAAAATTTCTTCCTTCTTGCTGTAGACACTCTTCAGATATTTATAGCTCATTACCAAGGCCCAGGATCTATATTATTGCTTAGTTAAAGCCTAAGTGGTGAGCTTCCTTAATCTGTGACTATAAATCAATTCTTATTTTTCCCTAATTACTTTTTTCCTTTTTCTATGAATCCCTCCAGTTTATCTATATCTTAGTAAAACCAAGGGTTTTTTAAATAGAGTGCAGTGTTCTGAACTTGTGCTGTGGGTGAGAATTATATTGCTGCCTTGTACTATGTTGGCTCTCTATGTTGATTCCAGCATTGACTTTTGGGTCAGTGCCATAGCTCACTGAAAATTCATTTAGTAAGCTGTCCAAGATCACCTCTAGGTTTCTTTCACATCACTGATTCTCTTGCCTTTGCAATACTTGTTTATCAAATTTCTTTTCCCATCCCACTTCTATCTAAATAGACATTCATCTTTCTTTTACCCCTCAAATTTCCAAAATTTTGCTCAGTTGACCTTGTCCTTAATTTCTAGTTTCTTAAGGTCCTTTACTAAACTTTCCTTCTCTGTAAGATTCTTTTACTTCTCTTAATTTAGCCTTATGAGATGATGGAGATGTTTATAAAATTAAAGTTAATGTTTAAAACCTGAATTAATTTTACATGTATAGTTGATATCATTATGTTTGCCTTCTAGGTGGATGAAACAGGGGAGGAAGAAAAGAATTTAGAACTAAATATTTAAAAAGAAGGGAATGTTGAAAATAAATAATACAAAAACATATGTATTTCTACTTCAAGGAATCATAGGATTATAAATCTAGAGATGGAAGGGACTTCAGAGATTTTTTAGCTAAATCCTTTTTTATTTTATGGCTGAGAAAACAAAGTTCCAAGCAAATTCATTGAATTGCTCAAGGTCACATAGGGAGTAAGCATAAGAACAAGATTTGTATCTGTGTCATGTCTCCCAAAGCCTATACTTTTTCCTGTTGGACTTAAGTTTATTTTTATCTACTAATTCCTAACCTATATTAACCCTTCCTGGTTAGATTCCAGTCTTATAGAGTCTTTCCTTGTAGGATACTTTGCAATGCCATTTATTTACTCAAAGACTTCCATTAACCTCTTATTACAGTTCCTATCAAGGATCTTTGTGGGTCAGACCCATATGTTAAAATAACAAGGTGTCAGAAGGAAGGTTTCAAGTCTTCATTATAGGAATAAATAACTCGAGAAACTCTGGGTCTCAGTTTTTTTTTTTTTTATTTGTAAAATGAGGGAGAGTTGACAATGATCTATAAGGTCTCTTCCAGTTATACCATTATACTATTTTATAAGTAACTTGGGATTCTTGGTAATCTTGGTTTCTACAAACTCCTACCTCAAGGGCATTAACCTATTTCTTCTCTGGCTACCCTGTGGCACTTCTTTCTTAACATCTCAGCCTTCCAGGAAACTTTTATATCTGTCCAAATGCTTGAAAAAGCCATCTGGAGTAACTATTGTGAAAGCACCTTCTATTATGGCATGATTTTGATAATTAGAGCTAGTTGTCTCAAGGTGCTCCCATGTGGGTCTATTCTCTTTCATTTATGGCAGTCCAGCCAATCTGTCACAATGTTTTGCCACTATTTAGGCTTGCAGTAAACTTTCCATGGTACTGCTCTGGATTTCATCAGTCAAGGAAAATCAGAGAAATGTGGCTAAAATCTCTATCCTGATGGCAGATCTGTATCTGTTTTAGAATTATAATTTTAAAAGCTTTGTATAATACTGATGGAAAAAAGGGAGAGACCAAAGAAAATGATGAAACTCTTTAATATCCCTTTTGTTTTTATTACTCTATGAATTTTTGAAGGGGAGAAGGAAAATATCACAGATTTTAAATCAGAAAAAAGATTTACATAAATATTTTATTGTCATTTTTCAGTAATTTCATTTGCATCAAAGTGCATTTTCCTGAAAAAGATATTGAAATGATTTACCATTTCCTTCTCTAGCTAATTTTTACAGAAAGGAAAATGAGCCAAATAGGATTAAGTGACTGGTCCAGGGTCAAACAGCTAGTAAGTGAGACCAGATTTGAATTCAAGAAGATGAGTCATTCTAACTCTAGGCTCAGCATTTTATCTGTACTACCTAGCTTCCTCTATGTAAATCTACTTTTAATCATAAAGCTAGCCAAAGATAAAATTTTTGGTAAAACCCATCAAAACTAGAGTCAAGTCTAGCACCTTCCTTCTAAGTACCACATTTTCTTTAAAACCAATGCCTGAGTTCACTCATATTAATATTTAGAACTTTTCCTAACCCTATCATTAATGAATTGGCATTTGAAGGCCTTTAGCCTTTAGGAATGCAAAAACATGCTATTCTCAGCAATATAATGATCCATAACTACTCTGAAGGACTTATGATAAAAAATCCTATCCATAGCCAGAGAAAGAACTGATTGTATCTGAATGCAGTTTGAGCATTTTCTGTCATTCCTCCTCTCTTCTTCTTTCCTTTTTTCCCTTTCTCTCTCCCTCCCTCTTCTCTATCCTTCTTGCTTTCTTTCAGTCTCTCTGTCTCTACCTCTTTCTGTCTCTGCCTTTGTCTCTCTGTGTCTTTACTTTTTATTTATTTTGAGTCTTTTTGGGGGGAAGGAGATGTGTTTTCTTTCACAATACAACTTTTATGAAAATGTTTTACATAACTTCACATGTTCTTTCTTAATGGGGGCTTGGGATGGGGATAAGGGACAGAATCTAGAATTCAAAGTTTTAAAAACAAATGAAAAACTGTTTTAAATGTAACTGGGAAAACTATTTAAAAAAAAAGGAAGAAAGCAAAAAATAGCATTATGAGTTAATACCAAAGAATGTTGGGGTTTCTTTGGTTTGTTTGTTTGTTTATGTATCCACCAGAGGGCGTTCTTATTATTTATAGTTGACATATAAGTGTTAGAAATATTTTGCTGATATTGAATCATACAATCTTAGAGTTGGAAGAGACTTTCAAAAAATCTATTTATTCAATTCCCTCATGTCCTATTAGGGCGAGAAAATAGTTCTTGCTAGAGCTTTGGTAGAGTAAATCAGGTTTAGGTTGAGAGTTGTGAGTTTCATTTTCTAATCCTACTTTTGTCATTGTCTTGCCTTTTAACTCAGGACTGACTAGGTTTTGTAAATGAAAAGGATCTTTGCAATCTAAATCTTTTATTTTATAATATTAACAATAACAACTAAATTTATGCAGCACTTTGAAGTTTACAAGGCACTTTACAAATCCCCCTCCCAACAATAACCCTTAGTGGTAAGTGTACTATAATAATTTACAGGTGTAAAATTGAAGTACCGAAGGATTAAATGACTGCTCTAGGTTGAAAAGGAGACAGAATTTAGACTCAGGTCTTTTAATGATTCCATCTCCAACTCTTTACTAAACTGAGGATACTGATTCTCATACAAGTTAAGTGACAGAACTGATATTTGATTTCAGATTCTTTGACTCCAAATTCAATGTTCTTTGTACTAAACCTTTATTTCTTCTGTGTCCTAGGATTTCCAGTTGTAAAATAAAGACTGCAATATCTGTCTTTTCCCCTTCTATTTAGTTCACATTTGAGTACTAGATCTTGGATTTAAGAAGACCTAAATTCAAATCCTGCTTCAGATACTTATTAGTAATAGGACCTCTGCAAGTCATTTAGTCAAAATCTAAAGAGGTTAAATAACTTGGGCAATGTGACACTGTTATTGATTATAATTAAAATGTGGCAGATCTTAGGTTTGGTCCTTTTGGTTTTTCATTTAGAAAGCTTTCCTCTATTACCACTTAACCTTCTAGCTACCATTATCATTTTTTTTTTCCTTTATAATCAAACTATTGGAAAAGTTGCTAATATACAATACTTCTTTTGTTTCAGCAGCTGTTCAATTATCAATTCCTTGGGAATGTAGCTTCTATCCTCTTTGATTCTGTTCATCACTTTTTTAGAAGTTGTCAAAAACTTTGCATGTCCAGATGAAATCACTATTTCAGTTTTTATTTCTATTTTAGCTATCTTTCTTGAGCTGTAGTCTTTGACACTGTTTTTTCACTCTGTCATGTTAAGTTCTTTGGTTTTCAAAACACCATGCTTTACTTGTTTTTTCTTCTGTTTAACTCTTCTTTTGCTTATAGCTCATTTTTTCTTGACTCTTAAGATGAATGTTCCCTGAGATTCTATCGTGAATTCTCTTCATTATATGTGTGTGTGTTTGTCTATCTATCTATATCTATATATCTATATGAATATCCCTCTAAAACTTTAAAATAGAGCATATATATATATATATATATGCCAAACTTTTCCAGTTATTTAATTTGTAGATGAAGAATGTGACATGCAAAAATGAGTTCTTTTGTAGGAGGCCTTTCCTATTTCCCACAGAATCTAATACTGTCTCCCTTTAAATTACCTTCATCTACTCTCTATATATCTTATATACACTTAGTTTTTACATCAGGTTTCCTCTATTAGTATATCAATTCTTTTAGAACATGGACTGTTTTTGAACTGTATCTGCTACCTACATGATGCTTAATACATCC